>CAMZMU010000108.1:34780795-35073990 GCA_947311845.1 Poa pratensis | reverse complement strand
ACCTCGAAATTGAAAATAAGAATATCAACTCATTTAGAACGTGAGAACCTGAGAGCCAATTAATGACGGTTTATCCACAAGGTATACTTTGGTATGTCAAAGGATGATTATAAGTACTAATTAAACACTGCAAGAAATAGAAGGGAAAGAACCCATCCTCAATGATCTAGCCATGCTTATATAAACACTAGCACAACAACATACTGAGCAAGCTCAAAGAGTCTACCTACAAGGACAACATAGAAGAAAACAAATAACAAACCATTCCTCATGGCTCTTATCAAGAACAACACAACAATCCTATGCTTGGTGGCTCTTGTGATGATGTCTACCACTCTCTTGCCCTGCCATGCAGATGGAGGTACGCCGGTTTTTCTCTTTATATAAAGGTTCTTTATATATGCAAGTCTAACGTTTCTCTACATCGTTGTGCTTAATTAGGTTCTCCGAAACCAACCCCGTTGGAAATCTATGTATGCATTTTACAAGCTGCGCAGGAGATTACATATCCGACCGGCCGTGCAAGGACCATTGTGCCTTTTTCGAATACAAGCATAGCCACTGCGAACCAGACCACGGTGGCATCTGTTGTTGCTCCAATTGAACGCCATAGAAACGATGGATATTATAGTTGACACAACATGTTATATTATGCTTCAGAGTTGTTGCATGTAACATAGGGTCAAAAATATACACCGTCGATAGACCTAGTTGATTGGAAAAATTCAATAAATATAGAACATTGGTGTGATCAGTTCTTCATAAAGAGTTGTATTGATCGTTGTTCTTTTCGCGCAGTCCGTGCACGCAAACATGTCCATCCATTAACTGCTAGACATATTTCTTGTATACTCTAGTCACGTATTTTTTTTGTCCTAAGACAATCATAACGTGTAGAAGATGTAGCCCGGCCCATAGACCACTTCACGAGTAACGGGCCCTGGTGTGAGCCTGGCGTATGGACTTACGGGTTGAATCTGTTTAGTTTTTCCGATTCTAAAAAAAATTATGTTTTGGTTTTTCTTTTACTAGTAGACGTGCACGTGCAACGCACGAATTTTAATTTATAATAAACACATTTATTTTTAATCTAATGAAGCGATCACATCCTTGCCGGCGTGAGGAGGCGCTCCTGTTCTTGCCGGGTGGCGCCAACGATTAAAAAAAATCTCATATCTGGGGGATGGATCTCGCATAGGAGCTTGGTCTCAGCTCGAGCGAGCAGGGCCGTGGCTGAGAAGCTCCTTGGTGTGTTGGCCGCCTTGTCCGGCCGTGGCCGAGAAGCTCCGTCGCGAGCTAGCCGCCTTCAAGACCAACCGTGCCGCGCCGGTGAGGAATCGAGAAGCTCGCTCATGGCATGACGCACCAGGCCGTGGCCGGGAAACTCCGTCGCGAGATGGTCACCTTCAAGTTCGGCCGTAGCCCGTGTGCGTGGGTGGCCGAGAAGTGAGCTGGTTGCCTTCAAGTCTGACCGCGCGCCCGCGCCTCTTTTGTTTTATTTAAATTTCTTTTAGGCGGTGGCAAGTCCCGTAATTAATAGAAAAAACGTTTCGGGTGGATTGTGTTGAGGTGCTCAACATTGTTGGAACGATCTGGGTCGTTGATCAGATATTGAACGGATTAAATTTAATGTATCCGATAATAGTATAGATGAATACGGGTTGAATCTAATAGGAGGCCAGTTTGCAGGCGTGCAAGTTCTTGCAAAAAAAGTTTGTGGGTGAATAGTGTGCTATACTCTATAGAAGGTTCATGGTGTGTTGATGTCATGAATTTATTTTATGTTATTTATCTTGCTATGGATGTTAATGTATGAGCTGATATTCCACCAGTTCAATAGAACTATAAATTGTGTAAACAACAACGACGATCACAAACCGATTAAACAAAAGATACATCAAAATAGTTATTTCAACCCTTTCCATTTTGCAAAGAATTGGATGTATTATATCCAAAGAAAATATCACCTAAAAAGAAAACATGTCGAAGAAAAAAATCATGTGTTCAAAAAAAGAAATCAACATATGATTTCTACAAGAATCGTGCCAAATTTTCCTCTTCCTCGTCACACATCTCTATCCTCTTTCTTTTACTGCCTGCCTCCATCCACTCTAGTCAACTAAAAAGTCACTTCAAATCTTGAAAACTTGATGTATTGGAGGCTCCTTTTGAATTTATCTAGAAAATATTTATGGTTCGGCTTGAGTTGCGGTATCTATTCGGTGAATATTTTTTACCAAAATCGTGAGAAAACAGTTATTTTACAATTTTGTTTTGTTTGAAACCAGGCAAAAGCTTTGCCTTTTATATTGATAAAGTAGAAGCAAACATAAAGGACAAGGCCTAAAAAGAAAAAAAGTTACAACTCGATCCACACCGGCCCCAAGGCCGCGCCCCACACGGGTCGACGACCAAGTTGCCCACACAACCAAGGCCGACACCAAAAACCCCCCAACGCAACGCGGTGGAGGTGAGAGTCCGGAGCCGCCGCTCCGACATCCACACCGGCCCCAAGGCCACGCCCCAAAATGAGTCGACGACCATGTCGCCCTAGCGACCATAGCCGACACCCAACACGGCGGAGACGATCTCAACGCAACACGAATTCCGGAGCCGCCGCTCCGACATCCACACCGGTCGGATTGCCGCGCTCCCCCTAGCCGAAGACGAAGGCTCGCCGCCGCCAACCACCATCTGAATCCACTGGTCCCCCTGACTGGTGGAACATCCAAGGCGAGGCCCCAAGAGGCAAGCGACGCAGGAGCGCCTACCTCGCCCGATCCCGTGAGGGGTCAAGGGTTTCCCCCGGAGAACCCGGCATGGGGAAGCGAGAGCACCACCTCGACGACGCCTTCAAGAAGGAAGCGGCGCCCGAGGGCGTCGCCGTCGTCGGTCCCGGCCGACAACCGGGGCAGGGCTTTCGCCCGGCGATGTGTCACAACCCGCATCCGCTCGACGGAGACCGGCCAGACCACCGACACCCGCATGCCGCAGCCACCGTGGCACCTCACGCCACGGCAGGAAGCATGACGCCACCCGCCCGGGGTCGCCGCCCCGACATCCTCTCGACCGGCTGGAGAACGAGCTCACAGCCGGAGGTGCAGCACGGCCACCTCATGCCGGCCACACGGCCGGGGCAACCCCGACCGCGCCGATGCGCCAAAGCCTCGTCCTCGCGTGACGCCATCGATCCGGGGCCGCCGCCCCGGCTTCCTCCCTACGCCGACCCTGGCGGCAACGACGTCCCTCGCCGCACCAACCACGCCGTAACCATGACCCGGGGCCGCCGCCCCGGCTTCCGCACCGCCACAGCCGGCAGCCACGCTGCCGTCGCGGCCAGTGCCGCGCCCGACCGGGCACCGATGCCCGCATCGCCGCGCCGCCGACGATTTCGGCCTGCTGCCCTCACGGCCAGGCAGGGGCCCGTCCCCACCAGAACCGGGCAAGCGAGCCCCGGATCCGCCACCACGCCGAAGCCCGGCGTTCCCGGAGCCGCCGCTCCGGCTTATCCGCGAAAGTCATGCCGCCCACACGACCAAGACGCCGCGAAGAGCCGTCCGCCGACGACCACCACGGCCAAGGCCGCCGAGATGGAGCCAGGGGCCGCCGCCCCTGCTTACCCAGCCGAGAAAGGGAGCTCCTCCACTCAAGAGCTCGCCGCCACGCCACCTTTGGAGACGGGCCCCGCCGCCGCCGTGGCCAGAGCCAACGACGACGGCAGCAGGAGGCCGGAGGAGCTGGGGGCGCGACGCAGCGACGGGGGACGCCCCGGTGCGGCCCTGACGAGCCGCACGGGGACGGAGGCGACGGAGGAGCTACCGGCGACCGAGCTTGGAGAAGAAACGAGCCGCGAGCCCGCTCGCGAAAGCTGTTCCTGGCAGCTGGATGAGAGGAGAGAGGAGAGCGAGGGGCTTCTGTATCTAGTCTCGCCGGCGGCCCGGGAGGTCGGAGCTGGGAGATCGAGCCGGCGGCGCCGGCGCGCTCTGCAGGGCTCGCGGGAGCTGGGTCGCGAGTCATTTTACAATTTTGGCAATAGAGATGCACTTGTTTAGTGCAATGTGAAAATTAAAAAACATACAGTTTTAAGTTTCACTAAATTCTGAAAATAGACGTAGATAGTGATGATTTCTATCAGTGTGTAGAAAAGAAATGCGAAACATTCTGTACTTTATTCTATGTAAAAATGACGAATTTCTATATAGGGTGGGGAACAGTGATAGATTGAAAAACGTATCATTATCAACATTTAGGATTTTCCCAGGATTTTTTGAAACTTTAAATGATAAAAAAATTCAAAAACCGGGCCACATGGAGCCCGGGCTTCAAAGTAAGTGGCTTTTCGTGCTCTTGTTCCACTTCTAGAATCTGCAACGCCCCGAAAAGATGGCGTCATGAGACCTGCTCACCTGCTCGAACTTTTCCTTTGAAAAATACACGCCAGCGCTAAAAGATCCTACATACTTCGTCGTCATGTGTCTATCCCCAAGCACCACACTGGGCTATTCAATTCAGTTATCTGCCACCGATGTCGACGTGGCCAGTGATTCACGCTGCTGACTTCTCCCAACCCTCGAGGAAACTGCCGGCGAGAGGCAAGAAAATTCGCGCCTGAACACCGAGATCCCCGCCCCTGGCAGATCAGACCGTACGCGTGCCCCTTGCCGCCTGGCCGACGCGCCGCCCGACGCCACCGCCGCGTATGACTCTGCACGGCGGAGCGTTTACTTCTTTATCCGGAATGATGGCGATGGTCGGCGCCCGCCTGTATTAATACCCAGAGCGAGCTCAGTCTCTCAAGCAATCGATCGATCTCCAACCACCACTACAGTCTCACTTGAAACTTGAAAGCTTGAATCTTTGCTAGCTCAGTAGCCATGTCGACCACCAACGGGCAGAGGCAGATGTGCAAGCCGCAGCAGCCGGCGGCGCTGTCCGCGGAGATCAAGAAGGTGTTCTCCCGCTTCGACGCGGACGGCGACGGGCGGATCTCGCCCTCGGAGCTCGCCGCGGTGGCGCACGCAATCTCGCCGCCGGCGACCGAGTCCGCGGGTGGCCGGGAGGTGGGGGCGATGATGGAGGAGCTCGACGCCGACCGCGACGGCTTCGTGGACCTCGGCGAGTTCGAGGCTTTCCACGCCCGCGGCAGCGGCCGCGACCTGGACGCCGAGCTGCGCGACGCCTTCGACGTCTACGACATCAACGGCGACGGGCGCATCTCCGTGGCGGAGCTGAGCAAGGTGCTGGCGCGGATCGGGGAAGGGTGCAGCGCCGAGGAGTGCGAGCGGATGGTGGCATCCGTTGATGTGGACGGCGACGGCCTGCGTGGGCTTCGAGGAGTTCAAGAGGATGATGTCGACCGACTCCGCCGCCGCCGCCCAGCCCGGAGCCGGCGTCCCGGACGGCAAGCCCAAGAAGGAGTGAAGTAGTGATGCGTGCAATCTTGTCGACATGAAAAAATTTGGGAATAAGCTAGTAGGATTAGCGTACAGTTGTGTAATAAGTATCCGAGCCAGCTTCAGTTCTGTTTATCTGTAGCAAGTGCAGCTTGGCATTGTGACGAAGACGATCGGTTCCGGTGCTCTCTTGTTGTGGTTTGGCCGTGTGGTCGACTGATCGAGCTGAAGCATGGACTGTTGTAATGCTACTGCTACTGCTACTGCATTTCTCTATCTGTTTTCCCAGTAACCAGGTCGACGTTTGCACGTTGCTAAAAGAGTTCCAAAGTTTGATTTACGCGGTAGAGCATTGAATTGAACATTGAAAATCGAACTTCAAGATACATTTCGAACACGAAGTATTTAGAGATAAATGTAGAATACTAACTTATTTAGAAAGTAAGAGCTTGAGAGCCAGGTTTGGTATATCAACTGAATGTTATACGTACTACCAAAATCCAGCTAAAAACAAAGGGCCAGAACTAATCCTCCCGTGATCTTGCCATGCTCTCATGTAAAAACTGAATTAGTGTCAAGACACTCGGGGGCTACTCCCATCGAAAGCGCTAGGCTCACTCGATATCGCATATTATCAAGTCATCACATAACAAGCGCCAACATCATTCTGCGCAGCTTGGTCTTGATAATATTTGTCGCCTATAAGTGCCTTCCCTTTCAATTGTTGTCGTAGCTGGCTCTATGTGTACCATTAAATATTAAGATAATCAATAAAGAAATTAATTCTATGTGTACGAATAAGATATGTTCCCGTTTTCTTGATTTCTACCAGAAGGAGAAGAGAGATCTCTAAGATTTTTAATTATTTGTGTATTAATACTGACATGTCTTCTCTTTTTTCTTGATTTCCCATATTTTGTTACAATTTCATCCATACGTAGGTTGACATGTCATTTTCTGCGCAAATTGACATCTTTCATGAGGGACAATCAACCATCGTTTCTCTAGTTCAGCAAACATATCCACACATCATTAAAACAAATATTGACTGAGTTGATACTATTATAATTTCAGCCAATAACATATACAAAACAAAAGTCAAACTATAGAAGGTAATCTATCGCAGAACTAAAGTTAGTTTCAACCACTTCCATAAGCTAGCGAAAATACTTTCAAACCCATCTTAAATACCGCATCTAGGACGTTGTTTATTGTCGGATTTTGTTATACTGAAAATTAACTATTGTAAAGAGCATTGAGTTTGTTTCCGACTAGACTAGATCTAGTCCTTCTTGGTTCTAAATAGGTTTCTTATTGTGTTCGCTGAAACAATCATAGCTTCCTCATACAGAGTCATGTTCATACGACCACTCAAATTATTCAGAAAAAACACTCGTGCATATCTGAATGTGTTCCTAAAAATCAAGTTATGACGGCCAAGAACACTCGGTAAACAAAAACTGTTAACAAAGATGTGGACACGTGTCCATTCTATACGTTGTTGACAACAGATGGACGGTTGACTGAACTGGACTGACTTTACTGATAGTTTTTATATAAAACAGTCGGCAAACAAGTGAAATCCAATACTCCCTCCGTCGAAAATAAGTGTCTCAAGTTTGTCCAAAAGTGGATGTATCTAGACATGAAACATGTCTAGATACATCCACTTTTTGGCAAACTTGAGACACTTATTTTCGGACGGAGCGAGTACTAGAATGCATTTATACATTTGGATTTTGAATAGCACTTCTGAAATTTTACTTTATTTTATTTAGAAATGAGTTAGCAAGATATATAAGTATCTAAATTTTGTTTTTTCTTCAATTTATAGCGCATTTTGCATATAAACTTGGCATCAAACAAAGTTTAGTAAAGTTTTGACATATTTTTCAGTTAGGCTTGTAAGTGGACTTTCCTTTGTCGTTAATAATAAGAAATATCATTTAAAATCACTACTTATAATATAAGGATTTTATTTATAATTTATATATTTATTTAATAGGAAAATGAAACTATATTTAAAGAAATTGTTGTCAACAACAGCAGTGGTACCCACAAGCTCGCTCTGCAACCTCGTCGACCAAATAAAATATGTTCTGCAACCCATTGACCCGAGACAAAAAGCAGAATCGGAGGTTTTGGTTGTACCTTAACGCTTACATTTATTTTCTTTCCTTTCCTGTTCTTTCACAATGAGCCAGATATGAATGTTCAGTTCAATGTTCTAGCGCATAAATATAAAAAATGGCAACACTTTTTAGCAGATGGGAAATCTATTAGCAGCAGAACAGCCGATTATTGAGCTCGATGAGCTTCAGTTACCACACTGCAACTACACAGTTACAGATACAACCGCGGAATTGTCAGATTTGCAAATATTACAGGGAAAAACAGAGCTGAAGAACAGAGTTCGGATACCGATCAGTGCATACTCAAATTGTACATCCATCCCTATTCCCATTTTATCATCCGGACAAATCGTAACAATACGCTAATCAAATACACACTGGTCGGCATACACCTCCCTTTGCAATCCTGATCATCACAGCAGAAAGCGTGGAATGGATCGCTCACTCCTCCTTGGTCTTGTCCTCGTCAGGGACGCCGGCGGCGGCAGGCTTCGGTTGGGCCTGGCCGGCGCCGGAGCTGTCAGGGGCCATCTTCTTGAACTCCTGGAAGCCGACGTAGCCGTCGCCGTCGACGCCGACGGAGGCGATCATCCGCTCGCACTCCTCGGTGCTGCACCCCTCGCCGATCCGGCCCAGCACCTTGCTGAGCTCCGGCACGGAGATGCGGCCGTCGCCGTTGATGTCGTAGACATCGAAGGCGTCGCGCAGCTCGGCGTCCAGATCGCGGCCGCCGCCGGGGGCGTGGAAGGCCTGGAACTCGCCGAGGTCGACGAAGCCGTCGTGGTCGGCGTCGAGCTCCTCCATCATGGCCCCCACCTCCCGGCGCCCCACGGACTCGCTCGGCGGCGGCGAGATGGCGCCCGTCACCGCGGCCAGCTCGGACGGGGAGATCCTGCCGTCGCCGTCCGCGTCGAAGTGGGAGAACACCTTCTTGATCTCCGCGTCCTGCCCCGCCCCGGACAGCGCCGCCGGCTTCTGCTTCTGGCCGTCGGTGGTCGACATGGCTACTGACTGAGCTAGCTGCAAAGATTCAAGCTTTCGAGTGGCTGTAATCAGTGGTGGTTGGAGATTGATCGAAAGGGACTCGATTGGACTGTGGAATTGGAGTGGGCACGCACTGGGGTATTTATACCGGCGAGCACGCGCTACCGAGACGCGCCGACGATCGCCATCGTTCCGGATAAATAAGTGACTTCACCGTGCACAGTCATACGCGTTCTTACGGTTGCCTTGGGCGGCGCGTCGGCCAGGCGTCGCTTCCCGGCAAGGCCCACGCGTACTGCTCGGATTTAGATGCAGCTTTTTCTTCCTTCCCTATCGACGGCAGTTTCCAGGATGGTGGGGGGAGAAGTCAGCTGCGTGAATCACCGGCCACATCCACGTCGGCGTCGAGAATTGAATTGATTGCTGTATTCTATTGTGGTGGTTCGTGGAGGTTGTCGTGAGTGGCTACGGTGGCGCCAGCCGCAGCTCGCGGATGGACACATGATATTTTCGTGCAGCTATCACGACGCCATTTTTTCGCTGCCTTGAGAAAAGAGTAAAGTCTATTTTAAATTCATAGCCAAATCGAATCTCAAAATTTTGAATCCTGAAGATCTATTCCAACCCCTCAACCTTTGTCCCACGGAAAAATAAGGGTAAAGGGATAATTCGCTACTCTAGCTAACTAAATTGGTCAGGGCGTCGTATACCCCTCCCACCTCTAGTCTCTCCCTAGTCATTTTCTCTCACAAATCATTGCCTCGGTTCCCTCCGGCATCAAGCCGCCCGAGTATAGCACCTCACACCCCCCCGAGGATGGAGTCGGCGTTGAAGTTAGCCCCGAGGACCTGGCCGAGGACGAGCCCGCGGGCTTAGGTCCCATGGATGCCAATGGCGCGCGCCGTCGCTCTCTTCCAGTTTGCACGTGTTGACTTTCCGCGTCACACTTGAAAGGGGGTGTTGCAATCAATATGTGCATTGTCAAACCATTTTCATCAGTTCGTTGTAATAGTTGGTTATTGCATTAAACATGACAGAAGGGCGACAACACTATTGCCACATGTACACCACGACGACAGCGCGCTGGCCCACAAGTCGAAGAAGTGAAATATGACCACGCGCTCGGACGCCAAACAGCACGTCCACCAGTGCGCTGCCGGTCGGCCTGGTCCTAGTCCTCAGTGAGGCCGTCTATGCCATCTTTGATGTTGCCTCCACTCTACTGAATGACGGCGCTAACCGCAGCTCCCTCGTCGTGCTCAATTCCCTTCTGTAGGTCGGCACAACATTCGCCACGCCCGACTCTCGAGGCCGGTGGCAACCCGCCGCCTTTGCATTGTAGTCGTCGCACTCAGGTCCAGGCCGATGAGCACCCTCGACGTCCCAAGCTTTCGTCTCGCAAAGACGTCAACACCTGCCCTGGAGCACGTGCTGCCCTCGCCGCCCGTGACCGCGGACTTCGGATGTCCGTCTCTAGGCGATCGTTCCTAGGAGAATCCCCGACGCGCTGCCAGGGTGTGTCGCACTTTGAGACCATCATTGCCGAAGGCCATGATGCCCGTCGAGAAGCTGTTGCTTGTGCTAAGTCTGCTCGTGGCTGCCTCCCGGCGCGGAGCGTGACAACTTCCCATACGGGATATTGTTGTTTTGCCGACTTCTCACAGGGGGCTAATTTTAGGTTCAAACCGGTTAAGAGAAAGAGATTGGGGAAGATGATGGAAATGACATGTTGACCTTACTGTCAATGATAATAGCATGTAATTTCAGACATTATCGTCACTTTCCCAGTATACCAAACAGGGTTCGTGCGTGGCGGCAGATAAATCGGAGTGAATATCATGTTTATTCATCTGTGTCTGATAAAACGGGACGGATGGATCAGTTTTAACTCTAACCCTCCCAAAATCCACTTCGCCCCAATCGAATTAGCTAATTGTAGGTGCTTAGCAGCACCCGCTGCCCCGATTTTAGATTATAAATCCTTTCTACTCGAAAAATCTAACATAAAGAGGAGCAGGCCACGTCTGCTAGTAGTTTTTGTTTTGAGAATGTATGCTAGTAGCCCAGTACGACTGTGCTGCTTGTGTATGTCCCATCCAAGAATTTCATGGCCCAAAAACGCAGCCATTGGCCCGTGGGATATATCACGGGACGACGCCGCATCTGCCGCACTGCACTCAGCTAAGGGCCTCTTTTAGATTGTTGGAGTTCCGTAAGATTTTTGTAGAATTTCAATCATTGGGATTTTTTTCTTCTATAGATTGAGTTTGGATTCGGCATGATGCTATCTAAATTCTTATGAATTACATTTCTATGCCTCATTTTTTCTATGGAACTTTGAACATCCACTCCAAACTTTTTGTTAGGCTCAGGTGCCTAGAGTCAAGACAATTTTCCCGGGTTTTCTTGTTGTGTTTCATGAAGACCATCATTTATGTAGTTTTTACGTGTTTTACAATACTCTGTTTGACTCAAGCAAATATGTGGGTTCCTATGTTTTCCTTATTCCAGCGTTTCAAATCCCAAGCAAGTGAGGAAGCGGACACAGGAAAAGTTATAAATGTAGCAGGTCGATGAGTACCTGATTGGCCCTTCGTGTCCGGGCAATGGATGCGCCATATACCCATGGTTAGGGTTCTGGGGGGTAGGACTCTGGGAAATGTTGAACCTTATTATAAAAACAGGCATGGGTCTGACTGAGGTTGCCCTACCCGATTGTCACTCTTACTCCAAAATAGAGGCATGCTGTGATAAATCTGCAACGCCTAGCTCACACTAAATGTCCTAGTTAGTAAATTTCCAAGAACCCAGCCATAGAAAATTTCCACTCGGATGGCATGTCTCTTTGTCCATTTCGTATACTCCTTTTTCTTCTTTACATCGGGACACTTTTTATTTATTTTTATCTTTTGAGAACCGTGGGATACTTTCTCTCACGCACATTTGTTTTCTCCCAAGTCAGATGAACCTTGCCACTGGGCCGCAGCCCCGTTGCTAGTTGGCCGGCACAAAGTTGGTCCACCAAAAAAAATAGAAGTACCAATGTCATTCTCTCTTGGTTTAGAAGCGAGGAGAATAATATTGGGACTTTTATTTTCCGGTTGGAACGACTTTATGCTGATATCCTCCCTTCTCTGCGCTGTGGCGCTCCCAGACTCCCACTTGTAGCTGCCATCACTCACCGCCACAAGCCGTCATGCAATGAAGACTGTGAGCGGGGCTTGCCACTGATGCCACCGGTGTGAATGTAGCTCCAGCCTCTGAACCCACCTTGACACTGCTTGATACTTAACAAGGCTCGCCCAACTCTTGTTAATATTATTGTGGCAATGCACCACTGAATTGTACGTGTGATTCTTGTAGTCCGTGGCTTCATCTAACATACAAAAAAAGGTGAAAAACCTAGAGGAGTGACCTTATCCAGTCCCAATCAACTTTTTGGATGCGGCAAACTACATGACCTAATATTGGAAGAGAACGCAGCGGTTGCGAGTCGTTTTCGTTTTCGTTGATCCGCCGATGTCGGCCTTGTTTTCTCTTTTTTTTCTCTTTCTTTTCTTTTGGGTGTGACTGTGCTGTTTTGCCCCAGCAGTGGACTCAAAGTTGTATCGTGTGGTTGCTATATTTATATAGCGGGGCGAAAGCCTATTTTTTGAATATTGGAAGAGAAAAAAATTATATCACGTGGATAATAATACATCATGGTGCTACAAACTGATACAAAACTCCAGTGACACAAGTTCCCAACATATCTCTTGATTTTTACATCATGCATCTCACTGAACAAAGCTAAAAAAAGAACCATATTATCTCCAACCAGTAAACTAAAACACCACATAACACAACAAAAAACTTTGAGTGGAATAAACATATAAGCTAAAACTCTACTGCACTTCACAACACTATAGAGATTAAAGGAACCAAGGGGGTTGAACAACTTAATCCTCCTTGAAAATATTTTCTTGCTCGCAAAGTGTGCCAAACAACGAGTCCATCCAAATAGTGTAGTGACCATAGTTGTGCCGGTAAGTTGTATGGTGAATAGTGTGATAACCAGCACCCATTACTGGCCAAATCTTTCCGTGAATGCAGTCATGGATATTAGCTGTCCACATAGCCTCCAAGAAAAGGAGAGCAATGTTAGTCCTGAAGTGCGTTGGGAAAAGGAAGGGAGCAACCACATGCGGCATGGCTAGTAGAATCCCATCCACCGGATGGGATGCCAGTCCTACAAGGAACAAATGGCATAAGTTGGATATGTAGTTGGATGAAAAGCCAATTGTCGTAACCAAAGAAGTATTACGTCCTAATTATATTTTCAAATGGACATCCAAAACATTTTTTTTGAAAGATCTAACCTTTGTTGGCATTCATTGATAGTAAATATCGGTTTATGTGTACTATGTTAATTGTCTTGATTCAGTATACTATTGCACAACTATGATAAGAACAACTGTCAGCAGTAGAAAACAATCTAGCACTTCACCTGATGGAGAGAAGCACATTAATATAGACTTTGCGTGGGCATCCTTATCTAGCACGATAAAAGAAAAAAATCAAATATGCAAGACTCAACGAGCCAGCATGAACTTACCCGCAAATGGTGATAGGGTATTTTCCTTGTTGTAAATGTGGTGGGTTGCATGGAGGTGCTTGTATAATGGCTTTATGTGATGCAACTCTCTGTGCATCCAGTACATTCCACATTCCACAAAGGTGAGATATACAGCCAGATAGACAAGATACATTGGCCAACCAATATCGCTGATATGAAAGAAACACTGTGTCCATCCACTCTCAATCATGTACTCGTATATAGTTGGAAGAACAGACTGAAAAGGTATGGACATCGATGCAACAGTTATTTGCTTCTTCATAGCTTCTACTGTAGGAATAGACTCTGCATCAAGTGCTTCAAGGTTTCAGCACCATCTTCTATAAAGTCTTTTCAAATATTATCTAGATAACACAGTTCTAGAAATCCCCATAGGAAACCTAGACATAAAAGTATAAAGACTCGCTGTATGGAATAATTCATCTTGCAAAAATAGATTAACAGCATACAATTTTAGCTAGCACATTAGGATAACAATCATTGTCAAGTTTCTGCAAGGTAAAAGGCGACATATATTTGTGGAGGGATGCAATAATAAATCCTATTGATATATATTGGACTAGCTGCAAGCAATTCGGAGCGTAAGAGTGAGAAACATGTGAATAAAGAGGCAAATATTGTAAATTATAGAAAACATTAAAAAAACTATGAGGATTGACCACATGAGTTTGGTTCCCATAAATATCCTACAACCGAAACGATGCCGGCAGTGGAAATGTTCAGATGACAATTTAAACCATTATCACTTCCACACTACGTCACACTGAATAGCATCATTTGAAAAACAGACAACAATGATGATGGACAAACAACCAGACTAAGAACTTTGTTTGCACAGATAATAGTATCATGAAAAAAAAATGGAATTGAGTTTTCAGAGAATTCAGCTAAAAAGCTTCAATTCCAGTTTCCTTGCATAACCAAGGAAACCAAAACCTTCCTGGTCCCAGAGGAAATATGTCTATATTCACTAGCTAGATTACAACAGAGAAGAGAAGAGACCACGTTTGTTAACTTGTTAACAGAGTAGATGGCCTTAGAAGCCGGCGTAAGTATCCTAAGTATAGTCAATTAAACCATGATGTAGCATGGAAAACGCCCCAGGAACGAATAACGTGCTAACTTACTCTACAGTGTCTTTCCAACTAACTTGAATTGTGATCTTGCCAAGAACATGAAGGCGAAGAACAGTAATCAAATTCCCAGAGAATAATTCAAGTGCACGAAGGGCAGGGATGGACGACGACCTTTGGGGACGTAGGCGTGCCGCTTCCAGTAGTAGATGACGAAGCACCATAGGAAGCCGATGCTGAAGTACATGAGGTAGACGCCGACGCAGTTGCGCAGCCACGACTGCGCCAGGTGCGGCAGCCCGCGCCACCAGTCGCCCGGCATGACCACGCTGAGGAGCATCTCGTTGTACCAGCCCGTCTCCTCCCGGAACAGCCGCCCGTACTGGCCGCCGTGGTGCTGCGCTGCCGCCATTGCCGGCGGAGGACTGAAGCAGAGCAAAGGCAGAGCAGGTGTTGCTCTTGCGGGATAGAGGAAGCAATGGACACTTGCACTGAGTTAGTTCTTGTTGACTAGAGGCTTGAATCCTGAACGCAGTGGTACATGCCCTTTTTATAGGAGTTTGTTGCCACTGCTAACTCTCATTTTTTTGCTGGGGACGACGGCGGAGGGCAGTTCTGCAGGCGGCATCGTGTCACGCCCTGGAAGCTTCACTCTTACGGCAATCGGGTTTCTTTCATTGGGTTTTCTCAGTTACTCCCTTTTACTTGACTGTTTTTGTTATTTTTTCATACTTTTAGGTTTGAAAAAAAGATGATAATGAGTAATTCTCAGTTGACTGAAAATTAACTTAGTTCCGAGCAGGTGATGTTACCACATCTCAGTTGCAACTCATGACCGAATCATGGAACCAATCCAATGGTCCGGCGCGTTTTCTTATTTGCAACACTCATGACTGGCCCACATACGAAGCAATCCAACAACCACGGTCATTTTGTCAGTTGCATCCATGTACAAGTAGTAAAATCTCCATTGGAACCCCATGTGCAACTAGGAAAATTCCGGTTACATCCCATATTGCAACTCATGGCTAGCACAAATCATAATGCAGTTCAACGGTCTGAGAGTCGACTAAGAATCAAACCGTAAATAAAACCAAGACAATATTACATGCTACTTGTTGCGCCGGGGTCATGGCACTTTTGACGCACTTGCAATGATATAGGTAATAATATATATTGCAGTGCTGGACATATTGCCGAAAGCCAATGGAATAACCACAGGACTAAAATTGAAGAGTTCTCCAAAAACCGTGGATAGCCCATGGCATTATTAATCCTAAAAATTATAGTACTGTCAAACAGACAAATGGTCATGAAAGTTCAAAAGGAATGAGAGAGGGCCTAATCCTGCAATTTCGGGGACAAATGAAGGTCATCAGGCCAGTCATATTATTTTCTAAGAGAAGTGCCAATTTTGTCGTCATCTATATCCTCTGATATACACAGCTATAGTTTTATTCAAGTAACCCATTGTCTAACAAAAGGATAATATAAAAAAATGCGTGGTCATCTTCTAGCCTTGAAACGGCAATCTTCTCCTTGCCTCTTACGTTCGTTGCTTGCTTAAATTATACTCCGTATTCAGTTCTGTTTGGGTCGTCACTGCTTCTATTAATTAGACCAATCAATCGTCATAGCCGCCAGCTTGACTGGCAGCGATGTGTGCAGTGACTAGCCGACGGCCGGTCGGCAGCAGCCGTGGAGGTGCCGGGATGGCATTCTTTTCGGGGTCCTTCTGAAGAGGAAAAAGGTATAAACTTACATAACTCGACCATATGATATTCTTTTTGGTGTGCTTTAGAAGAGGAAAAAGGTATAAACTTACATATATGTATGTCTGCATGTTGTTAGTTGTTACCCACTTGTTTACCCAAGGCTGAACTGTCGATCGGCTGCCATTTATTTGTTTCTACAAATAGGCAACAAGTAAAGATGACTAATGCGATGCATGGCAAATGCACGCATGTAGAACTTGACTTCTCATCATTTTGGCTCAGGGAACAAGCATATGTGCATAGCGGAGCAAGCAACGCTATGGGCCAACAGCTAAGTCACAGTGTCAAACAGTGCTAAACAACTAAAAGAGAGTACGTGCGTGCAAATTCAGTTCGGCGCACGGCGATTAAATAAGAACTACACGTAAAGGTTTCTCGTATAGTACCTAGCGTAAGAACACACAATCGTAGAACTAGACTGAAATTGTAAAAAAAAAATCACTTTATTAAAATAACCATACTTACATATGGCTTCCCCGAACACATAAGCACGAGACTAAATTACCTTATATCAATGCAAACAAGAGATTAAATAAGGAATACAATATGTACATAGTGGGAAGGAAAAACTAGCTAGTAGTACTACAAGGCACGAGCCCCTCTCTCTCACAAACTTACAACGTCTGCACCTGATGCTCGAAAATGTTCTTAGATTGTCCCTTATATAGCTGCGAGAGGGTCATGCATACTTTATTCTTGTGACATCTGAAACGCACCACGCTTCAGCTCTAGACGCGTTACCATCCCGAGCTCTTGACGCGGTGTTTCAGTAATCCACGGGAGAACTCATCTTGCATGCTCAAACCAGCAATACACATACTCACATATTTGTCTCTCATCTGTGGACTCAAATTTTTGTCTTCCCTACACTAACTTGCAAGGTTGTATTTTTTCATGCACAAACTTGCATGTTTTGCCTCTTCAGTCCACAAATTTGAAGGTTTGTCCTTTGGGTGAACTCACAAGTTTGGCCTTCTTCTCCTTGCGTGCTGTTACACAAGGCTGAACTGTCGGCTGCCACTTCAGCTCCTACAAATAGGCAACCAGTAATGGTGACTACTGCGATGCATGGCAAATGACGTGTAGTTCTTAATATCTTATCATTTTGGTTACAGTGTGAAACAGTGCTATAGAGTATGTATTATACAGTTTGCAAATTTCGTCGCGGCGTCCCGGCCCATGGCTAGCTAGGTTGGCCGGGGCCCGTCTCCGCCCCTTATTACGGGTTGATCGAGTCGGCCAGAGAGAGATTGATGGAGATGTAATTTATTGTCTTAGCCGCCGCTACTGTGTTCAGTTGTGTTCAGTGTCTACCAAGCAGCTGTACATGCACAAAAATCATGCAAGGAGTATTTTTCTTTAAAAAAAATGATATCCTGTATTTTAGGAGCACGCATGCATGATGCATCAATGGATGTACGTAGTACTGTACTCAGTTGCGACTAGCGAGCCTAGACCTAAAACTTATTTAGGTGTGGCTGAGTTGAAGAAAAAGGTGAAAAACGACAAAATTGATCTTCTAACGAAACTTTAGCATAAAATGAACCTATTACGAAAATAATTTCGAATCTAACTCTTTTTGGTAGCGCCCTACCGTGGGGCGCTACCCTCCACAAGGTAGCACCCTTTACTAGGGCGCTATGACTCTGCCAACATAACACCGCTGGACCTAAAGTCGTCGCGAAAAACCTAAGTCACATAGGGTAAAGCTCTAGACTAGGGAGCTACCATCTTGAGGGTAGCGCCCTTGTAAGGGGCGCTGCCCTATTTGGCATCGAATTTCAGACCACTATATCTTTTTTACAAATCTAAATGACATGTTTCAAAGATTACTAATTTCAGTGAGCGATATGAATGGACTTAATTTGTAACAGAGGGAGTAACTAAT
Source organism: Poa pratensis (assembly GCA_947311845.1). Lineage (NCBI taxonomy): Eukaryota > Viridiplantae > Streptophyta > Magnoliopsida > Poales > Poaceae > Poa > Poa pratensis. The sequence goes on along the minus strand of CAMZMU010000108.1, from coordinate 35,056,130 downwards.
ATCTCCAATATGGTGCATTTAACAACTAGGTTGTACAAACGATATATCTTTCTTGTGTAGTCTAACTCTTATATTAATACTGGTGGGCATTAATTCAATATACATAAAGAAATGACAAAAAACATTAATGTAGAAGATAATACGGGATCTTTCAAGATTTTGTTTTCAAAATGGACAATCCTCCAAGATTTTACCATGCATCTATATAATACCACCATAAGTACATATCATGAAAAATATCAATCATAAGAAACATATATACCTACATCAGAAAAAAGTAATAGGAAACCACTCTTCATGGCACTTATCAAGCACAACACATGGGTTCTCGGTTTGGTGGTTCTCCTGTTGTCTACCACTTCATTGCCATGTGATGCATCTGAGGAAAACAAAGGTACATTCATTTGTTTATATATTGGAAATTGTTGTATAATTATTTTGCACGCCTTGGTTTTCAAACAGTCTCGAGTAACTCCAGCCATGTGTACTCGGTATATAGAAACAAACAAAAACATTAATGTAAAACATAATACATGATCTTTTAAGATTTTGTTTTCAAAACGGACAACCCTCCAAGATTTTGCGGTGCCTCTATATGATACCACCATAAGTGCATATACGACAAACATCAACCATAGGAAATATCTATGGCTACATGAGAAAAAAGTAATAGGAAACCACTCCTCATGGCACTTATCCGGAACAACACAAGGGTTCTCTGTTTGATGATTCTCTTGATGTCTACCACCTCAGTGCCATGTGATGCAGTTGGGGAAAGCAAAGGTACACTCATTTTTTTCTCTGTTGGGAAGTGTTGTAGTATAATATATATATTTGAACGGCATCGTTATGGATGCTCTGCTTTTTGTTTTGCGTAGGTACAACCGGATGGGAAGTTCTGTGTGGAGATTTTGCGGTATGCAACAACCCAACTCCAAACAACATTAACCTGTGCAGGCTTAACTGCGAGTGGCTTGGTTACAGCTTCGACAACAGCTACTGCGACCGTGGAAGGTGCTGCTGTCATTTTGGAAAGCTAAAGAGATGATGGAGTTATATTAATATGGTGAACTTCAATAAAGTACAAAGTTGATTTTGACTCCACGCTGCAACTTCACGATTTCATCATTGAAATCACAATCAATCTACGCCTCTTTTGAGGTAAATAAAAAATAGAACACGGTTGTGTTAGTCGAAATCTCCACGTTTTGCGTAAGCCCAGGAACGCTGTTGCCTCTGGCTCGTCACCAGTTATTTGCAGTGGTGTTACTAGGCTCGTCACAGTTGTACTGGGAGCGGAAAAAGCATTTTGCTCCCGGGCACCACTGCTCCCTCCCATTTAAAAAATTTGGAAATCATATTTGTGAGCTTCAAAAAATTCTGAAAAAAAATATGGATGTAGTTGATGATATATCCCAACAATGTGTAAATTTTCAATTCAAGATACTTTATATTTTGTCCGCAACAAAAATAACAAATCTGATCAAACTTAGAGATTTGAAAATATGCATACTTAGATTCACATTTTTGTTATTTTTGTGTAGATTAAAATACAACTTATTTGAATTTGATCTTTTATACGTTTGTAGGATATATCATTAACTATCCCCTGATTTTTTTTCAGAATTTTTAAAATCTTATAATATGTTTTTCGAATTTTTTAAATGGGAGGGAGCAGTGGTGCCCGGGAGCAAAAACTCTCCACTATACTGGGAGCTCCTACTTTACGTGTTACGCGGAGGAGACCACTCTCCGCGCACCCGCCTATGAGCTTGGTGGGCCGGCCCACGCAGTCGTCTTCTTCCTTGCGCACGTGCACCGCACCTTCAATCCCCTCGCTACGGCTGCCGGCCAGACCGCCTGCTGCCGCCACCCACGGCCGGCTCTGCTCCCGCGGCGCCTCGGCATCCCGGCCTCCTCCATATACCGCCCACCGCCGGTCCGCCGCCGCCCCGGCCTCCCTCTAATCCCCCCACCCAACACCCCCAAACCCATCTGCAGCGTGTAGTAATGTGCCAGGCCCATCTGCGCCAGAGGGTACGCGGGAGCTAATGCGTCCCGCGGTACGCGGCAACTAGGATTTGCCGCTGTACTGGACAACATCCTCTAAAAAAAATTGTTGTACTGGACTGCAATCGATGCTGCCCAGTAAAGTAGGCCTGCCTCAGGCCCCAAACGAGGCCAGGATCAGTCGGTGCGCACGATTCCCCCACATGGGCCGGCCACATGTGGGGTGGTTTTACTTACATTTTTCATTTTTCTGTTCTCCAGAATAATGCGTGTTTTAAATTTTTTGTCCTTAGTTTTTTAATCCGAACTTTTTAAAATCACTAAATTTTTAAAAATTTAAATTTTCAAAATCTGAACTATTTTTAAAATGGGCCGTTGGTGCATTGTATGTACGACCTGGTGCAATCCTACAGCATAAAATGGGCCGGCACACGCGGTGCAATTGCATGGGCCAGCTGGTACACGCGCTCGCTAAGAACGGCCCATCCAGACCACATCATAACGCAGGTTCCGCAGGTGTCGCCCGGCCCTGGTTTTGAGCCCAGATTCACTTTGTCTTCTTTTTTTTTAATCGCCAGATTGACTTTGTCCGGTGCCTCATGCAAATGGCAGGCGTAACTTACGAGTGACGTTTGGTTGACTTGCCTACACTCTCTCTCTCTGAACAAACGTGAGTACGTGACCTTTGACAAGATTCTGGGAAGAGCACGCCGTTTCCATGAATCTCATTCCACTGATTCCAGCAAGCTTCAATCCTGTTCTTCCTCCTTGACAACCGCGGAATGAAATCCCATGCATGCGTAGGCGCGTATCGCCGCTTGCGTAGGCGAGATCGCAGATTCGAGAACGATCGATCCATTTTCACACATACCAGCTAGCCAGTTAGTGCGCCTACTGGACTAGGCTCTAGATTGGCATCCATTTACAGCCACAGATTGTGTCACCAAACCCCATGTTTAGCCGGCCGGAGTTCGTGTCTTGAAGCTTTGGTAATTCCATCCGCTACGCCTAAACGATGGTCCATGCATTATCCTCGCCGTCGATCATGTGGCGGTGGTGGGGCGGCGGCAAGTTGGAGGCGTCGCAGTCCCGTCGGTCGATTCCGCCGCCGTTCCTAAACGTAAACGCAGGCACAAGTCCAACGTTCGGACAGAATGGTAATATAGTACACTACATATACTATAGTTGTTAAATGATTCATCCCAGAAAAAGTTCCACCGCCCCGTACATTTCTGTGATCGAGAATATAAGCCTTTTTTAAAACATAAAAGTAAAGTAACGGTTTCGCTGAATCTAAGTCGTCTGAGATTTTCACTTATATCGATTTAAGTTGACTATCTAAGATTTTCAATGTTTACATGCTGAAGATATCGGTTTCAAGAAAAGCACATTCCTATCTCTGTCCTGTGTCGCTCCGCGATGTGCTAACGATGTGGTCTCGGCGCCATGACGGCGTGGCTTCGCGACGGTGCTGCAGGGTAAGCCAGGCTAAAGCGGCAGCGACTGTTGGCCCAGATCTGGCTCCTTCCAGGCCCGATATGGGTCGGTGGAGCCTAGGCTGGCTGTGGCTTCGATGGCTTGTCCTAGCTTGGCGGGTGGTTGTGCTCTTCCATGGCTGCGCTGCACGGTTAGGGCACCAGATTTTCACTAGGCGCAGCCACCAGATCGTGTTCTGGAGACTCGGCTTGGTGGTAGCGGGCGATCCGAGGTACCGAGATATGGTGCGAATTTTTTTCGGGCGCAAGCTCAACACTCCGGTGCCAACGGTGGAGGTGCTTGCGGGTGGCGTGACCTTATTTGGGGCACTGTTGTGGTCACTCTTCCCTCCCAGGGTTCTGGGTGAAAACCTTGATCGTCTCAGTCTCGATTATGATGACGCATATCGAGGGCGTCGAGCAAGAGATCTTGTTCGACACACTTTTAACGCTAGCGTGGGGCGTTCTCGGTGGCCTCCTATCTTTTACATGTGGTTGAGGTACCATACTCCCCGTCATAGTTGGCCGATTGCAGGATCAGCGCTCAACGGCAGGGAGCGAGAGGGCAGGCGGCCCTCTCCAGCCGGTTGTTCGAGAAATATATCGGTTTCATGTTTTGGATGAGACTATCCAATTTCGTTTTCAACATTATCTTTCTTTTTTCGGACAATTGAGACACAACTACTTTGCATGTTTTCTTGCAGAAAGGTTCAAATCTATAATTTTGTGAAAAAGACATCCTCAATTTCTTAAATGAAATTGGGAGCCTGTTTTTGTCGAAATGTTGGCTAATAATATTCTAAGAGGACACACATTTTAGATTGGAGACAACACCGGTACATCAACTACTAAATTAAGCAAATAATGGAGTTGCAGTTGATACAAAGGAGAGTGGTGCGGATCTGGATGTAGCCGCTGTGAACGAGAGTGCAAGTGTGAGCGAAATACAGTCATCGAAGGACGGAGCTGTCTCCCCTTCATAAGGATCGGCGGGCCCCAGTGAGGGTACCGTCCGGGCGCAATGAAAATTCTAAGTTTGAACTGTCAGGGGGCGGGTAATTCCCCGACAGTTCTAGCGCTTTTGGAAGTCCAAAGGCGTGTTGACCCAGCGGTGATGTTCTTGTCGGAGACACACCTCGACACTTATCCGGCGGATTGTCTGAAAAGGAGACTAAAGATGGACATGAAAATTGTAAATCCGAGTGATGGTAGGAGCGGTGGAGTACTTCTTTTATGGAAGAAGGAAATTGTGATAGAACAGATTTTTTCAGCGCCTAAATATATCGACGTGAAGGTGGTGGAAAAGCCGGATAAAATTTGGAGACTGACTGGTATCTACGGTGAACCTCGATGGGAAGATAAGTATAAAACGTGGGACAAATTGAGAGAGCTAAAGAACAACTCGAATCTGCCTTGGGTTGTCATTGGGGATTTCAATGAGATCTTATTTTCACATGAAAAAGAAGGAGGCAATCCAGGCCCCATTTTATATGGAGGCCTTCAGGGAGGCTTTGTCGGACTGTGCTTTGGAGGACTTAGGTTTTTGGGGAGAGAATTTCACATGGAAGAGAGGAAGAATACGAGAAAGATTGGATCGTGCGGTAGCAAACGGGGCTTGGAATATTATGCACCCAGAGGCAGTACTCCAGCATCTGGACTGGACAAGATCGGATCATCGACCTCTTCTTCTTGATACAGAGTATCAGACAACAACACATGGTCGTGTGGGTTCAAAAAAATTCGAAGCCAGATGGCTTCTTGAGGAGGGCTTCCGTGAGGAAGTCCAACGGGCTTGGGAGGCGGCCGGGGCTGCGAACGATGGCGTGCTGGCCAAGCTTGGCCGCATGCACTCAGCCCTGCATGCTTGGGATAGTAACGTGCTCAAGAAGCCGAAGAGACGTCTCCGAAAAGCTCAAAGGGAGCTACATGCACTGGATGGGCCGATGAATGAAGCTAATGATTTAAAGGCAAAAGAGATGGCAAATCTGATCGAGATTCTGTTAGAACAAGAAGAGGTATATTGGGCTCAACGTCTAGAGCAAATTGGCTTCAGCATGGGGACAGGAATTCTTCTTTTTTTCACAATTTTGCCTCGGCCCGACGTAAGAAGAATTTCATTAAAAAGCTTAGGGATGATGATAACGAGTGGGTTGAAGGTACTGAACCGTTAAAACCTCTTGTCTACAATTATTTCTCTAACCTGTTTAGCTCTGAAGTTCAGAATTGTGATCCGGAGGTCTTGAATAAGATTTTTCCTAAAGTCACACAAGCTATGAATGAGAGGTTATTAGCACCATTTTCGGCCGAGGATGTGAAGAAGGCAGTTTTTAGTATCGGTGACTTCAAAGCTCCAGGTCCGGATGGGCTTCATGCAATTTTTTACAAGAAATTTTGGAGTGTATGTGGAAGTGAAATTACTATGGAAATCTGCAAGCACTGAATGCTGGAGTAATTCCAGATGGTTGGAACGATACTACTGTGGTCTTAATTCCAAAGGTAGACTCTCCTGAGTTGATTACTCAATTTCGCCCTATAAGTCTTTGCAATGTCATCTATAAGATTATCTCTAAGATGTTGGTTGTACGACTTAAAGAAATTCTTCCAGAGGTTATCTCTCCTATGCAAAGTGCTTTTGTTCCTGGTAGACTTATTACAGATAATGTTCTTGTTGCATATGAGTGTGTTCACTCAATCAAGAATAAGAGATCGGGTGCTACGGGAAATTGTGCGGTCAAATTGGATATGCATAAAGCTTATGATAGGGTGGAATGGGTTTTTTTGGAAAATATGATGAGAAGATTGGGATATGATGAGAGATGGATTTCCATTATGATGGCTTGCGTAAGATCTGTTAAGTATCAAGTGAGATTTAATTCGGAGGAGACCGATAAGTTTGTTCCATCTCGAGGCTTACGGCAGGGGGATCCACTCTCCCCTTATTTGTTCCTCCTTTGCGCAGAAGGACTATCTAGTTTACTGTTGTATGAAGAAGAAGTTGGTGGCATCGATGGGATACGGGTGTGCAGAAATGCACCGTCAGTTTCACACCTTTTATTTGCTGATGATTCCCTTATTCTCATGAAAGCTGATATGAACAATGCAACTTCCTTGCAACAAGTTCTGGATACCTACTGTGTTAATTCGGGGCAATTGGTAAGTCTAGCAAAATCCAGTATTTTTTTCTCTCCTAATACTAATGTCCTTGTGAGAGCAGAAATTTGTGAAGCCTTACATATCGACACGGAAGCTCTTTCAGATAAGTATCTTGGTCTCCCGGCCCTGGTGGGCGCGGATCGGAGTGACTGCTTTGAGGTTTTTATTGAAAGAATTATTATGCGTATTAACGGGTGGAAAGAAAAGCTCCTGTCTATCGGGGGAAAAGAAATTTTATTAAAAGCAGTGGCTCAAGCAATCTCTGTCTATGCAATGTCAGTGTTCCTGCTTCCTAAAGGGATATGCAAGCGTATGACAGATGCCATTGCTAAATTCTGGTGGGGAGATGATGAGAACAACAACAAAATGCACTGGTTTGCTTGGTGGAAAATGTGCTGTCCAAAAGATGAAGGTGGAATGGGTTTCAGAGATTTTCACTCGTTTAATCTAGCTATGCTTGCAAAACAAGTTTGGAGATTGATTAATGATCCTGATTCTTTGTGTGCTCGGGTTCTTAGAGCCAAGTACTATCCTCATGGCGACATCCTCCAAGCTGGACCGAAGGCTGGGTCATCATTTACCTGGCAAAGCATTTGGCCGGTTTAAGCACTTTCAAGCGAGGATACCTTTGGAGGGTTGGAAACGGGGCAAGCATAAATATTTGGACTGATCCATGGATAAATACAAGTCCGAATAGAAGAATTTTATCATCAAGAGGAAATGTGGCTTTTACGAAAGTGGAAGAGTTGATTGATCCTGTTACAGGGATGTGGAATGAGGTGCGGATCAGAGAGTCCTTTAATTCCATCGATGTGGGCAGGATTCTCCAAATACCTTTAAATACACGGGGCTTTGATGATTTTATTGCATGGGGTCATACTTCTCATGGACGGTACACTGTTCGTTCTGGGTATCATCAGCAATGGAAATACAAATTCGGGCCAACTGCAGGCCAACTGGCGCTACCGGGAGGATCTATTCATAATCCAGTGTGGAAAATATTGTGGAAATTGAAGATCCCAAGCAAGATCAAAAATTTTATTTGGAGGGCTCTGCATGGGATCATACCATTGAATTGTATTTTGGCAAATCGCCATGTACCAGTTAGTGGAGCCTGTCCAATCTGCCATGAAGCGGCGGAGGATGTACTGCACCTATTGTTCCAATGTCCGACGGCGCAGGAGCTATGGACACAACTGAATCTGCATGAGCTGATCGAAGAAGCAACCCAAGTGGACAGGTCTGGTTCGGCTGTCTTGGAATTTATTCTAAGAAGGGAGTCAAATGTTCTACCGGGGTTTAATACAGTACAACTCAAGGAACTAGTTGCGGTTACCTGTTGGTATCTTTGGTGGATAAGGCGAAGACGTACGCATGCTGAAGACGTACCTCCGTTATATAAGTGTAAACTTTCTATTCTCTCCATTGCAGCTAACTCTGCCAAAGCTACAAAAGGAACGACAACTGGGACAAATCCACACTGGATAAGACCACCCCCGAGGCAAGTCAAGTTAAATGTAGATGCCTCTTTTTATGATGATTTACATGCAGGTGCTATAGGTGTTGTTATCCGTGATTTTCAAGGGAAATTTATAGCAGCCTCAACGGTTCTTTTGCCCAATGTGGCGACGGTAGCAATGGCAGAAGCATATGCAATGAAAGAAGGTTTAGGCTAGCAAATAGACTTGGATTTTCGGCAGTTCTGGCTGAGTCTGACTCCCTGGAAACTGTGGAGGCTTGTACGGGGGACGAGACGTGGTGGAACGAATCAGCAGCTATTTTCTCAGACTGTGTCGACTTGATTGCTACGATTGGCTCTGTCTCCTTCTCTCACTGTCCTAGGGAGGCTAATAGAGTAGCTCATAGACTAGCCAAGCAATGCTTTAGTACTAAGGTTAATTGTAATTAGGTTGATGAACCCCCGGGCTTTCTGTTAGATGATCTCTTGTATGATGACACGATGTAACAATTGATGGTTAAAGGCGGCAAGTTTCAGACGCACTCATTCCCTAACCAGGGTACCGAAAGGGACTGGCAGGGTTTTAATGAGGCGGCTTGCTGACCTAATATATGGTGGAAAAGTTTCAAAAAAAAACTACTAAATTAAGCCGTTTTAGTCTCAGAATCAGATCAGTAGCCATTCAGATGAAGAGGTAAGATATCAAAGGACATGATGAAAAGTTAGTGTAGAATCTTACACCGATTGGTTCATGATCCGACCTGACGTACCTTAGCTATCCCCACCAGAGACTAACCAAAGCTAGCAAGATCGATCAAAGCCTCTAGTAGCTGTCCATTGTCTCTTCCCAAAGCCAAGAAAAGCACGGACCCATATCAACCATTGACAGATGCTTCTGGTGCCCGTAATCATCATGCTTACCAGAAACAACACGGCCTATCAGATCCAACAGCCGCCCGTTCAGGCCTCTGACATGCGGGCCCGGCCCCACGCGCCAGTGGCAGCCGATCTGTGGGAGGTGGGCCCACATGCAGGTCTTGCTCAAGCTTTACTGTTACTCAAAAGCAGAGCAAGACAGAGAGGAAAACGATGTGTGCGCTCTGGACCTGTGGTGGTTGCTTCGACCTTGCACAATATTTTTCGGTGCGCGCGCTCTCGAGCTATTTCGCCGTGATCTCGACCGCCGACCCTTCCGCCTTTATATACCTCCGGTCGCCCCGGATCTCACCCAGGGCCGGCTCTAACATTTTAGGGGCCCGGGGCGAACTCCGTAAATGGGCCTCTAAGATTTTTTACTATGCCTTCTATTTATTACCGCTGGCGTGGGTTCTATTCTGTACGCCACTAGTAACAATCTGGACAGTTTACAAAATTATTACTAGTGGCGTGCATCTTACAGTGCACGCCACCAGTATATATGTCCCAGTTATGGGCCCCAAATTTGACGGGGCCCCAGGCCGTCGCCCCTCTTGCCCTGGGCCAGAGCCGGCCCTGATCTCACCGCACAACCAATCCACGGCGACCAACTCCGACCATCTCTTTCTTCCACTCCACCGCACTCTTCTCCACTGACTTGTCGCAGCACCATGGGTTGTTCCTGTGAGCACGGGGTGGTGTTCGACGAGAACCTGCTCCGGAACAGCGCACTGGAGGACGGGCTCGCCGGGTGGGCGCCACTGGGCGCGTGCACCAAGCTGTCGGCGCACGAGGAAGAGCCGGCCAATGTCCCCACCGAGACCATCAACGATGTGGCCGACGACTACCGGCCGAGCGGGCGGTACATCCGCGCGGCCGGCCGCGCATGCGAGGAGGACGGCCTGCGGCAGGCCATCCCCGGCGGCAAGCTCAGGCCGCGTATCACGTACCGGGTGGCCGGGTGGATCAGCCTCGGCGCCGGAGATGCCGAGGTGGGTGGCGAACAGGTGGTGCGCGTCAACATTCGCTTGGACGGAGAAGAAGGCGGCGAGGAGGAGTGCATGGTGGTCGAGGGCGGCGTGGTGTGCGCGGAGGCGGGCAAGTGGACGGAGATCAAGGGCGTATTCCGGCTCAAGGGGAGCCTACCGTCCGGTGGCGCCGCGGTGCACGTCCAGGGCGCGCCCGCCGGCGTCGACGTCAAGGTGATGGACCTCCAGGTGTTTGCCACCGACCGCAAGGCCCGGTTCAAGAAGCTCAAGAAGAAGACTGACAAGGTGAGCTGAGCTCTCGCGATCACGCGATCTACCACTTTATTACTGAAAACGATTTACCACTATATTAGTCGCGATCGATGCTCTGTTTTGCTGGACACGTAAAGCACCAAACTGCATACGAGGGGTCTCCCGTTCCCGCTTTTCGGAAGTCCTGCGAACCACCCAAGCCCTGACTTTGCCTAATGTGCATGTAGGTGCGAAGGCGTGACGTGGTGCTGAACTTCGCCGGAGCATCATCGGCGGTCTCCGGCGCGTCAATCCGGGTGATGCAGATGGACACGAGCTTCGCGTTCGGCGCGTGCATCAACCCGGCGGTGATCCAGGACCCGTCCTTCGTGGACTTCTTCACCAAGCACTTCGACTGGGCGGTGTTCGAGAACGAGCTCAAGTGGTACCACACGGAGGCCGTCCAGGGGCAGCTCAACTACGCCGACACCGACGCCCTGCTCGACTTCTGCGACCGCTACGGCAAGCCGGTGCGGGGCCACTGCATCTTCTGGGCCGTCGACAACATGGTGCAGAAGTGGGTCAAGGCGCTGGACAATGACCAGCTCACGGCGGCGGTCCAGGGCCGCCTCACCAGCCTCCTCACCCGCTACGCCGGCAGGTTCCCGCACTACGACGTCAACAACGAGATGCTCCACGGCAGCTTCTTCCAGGACCGGCTCGGCGAAGACATCAACTCGTTCATGTTCAAGGAGACGGCGCGCATCGACCCCGGCGCCGCGCTGTTCGTCAACGACTATAATGTCGAGGGCGGGAATGACCCCAACGCCACGCCGGAGAAGTACATCGCGCAGATCAGCGCGCTGCAGGAGAAGGGCGCGCCCGTGGGCGGCATTGGGCTGCAGGGGCACGTGACTAACCCGGCCGGCGAGATCATATGTGACGCGCTCGACAAGCTCGCCACCACCGACCTGCCCATCTGGTTCACCGAGCTCGACGCGTGCGAGACCGACGTCGACCTCCGCGCCGACGACTACGAGGTGGTGCTCCGAGAGGCGTACGCGCATCCGGCCGTGGAGGGGGTGGTCTTCTGGGGCTTCATGCAGGGGCACATGTGGCGCCAGGACGCCTGCCTCGTTAACTCCGACGGCACCATCAACGACGCCGGCGAGAGGTCTGTCACACTCACATAAAAAAACATTTCTGGCATGTGTTGAGGCTTGTTCTGATCTGTGACATGACTGACTGCAGGTTTATAAATCTGAGGCGGGAATGGACGTCGCACGCGCGCGGGAACATCGACAGCAACGGGAACTTCAAATTCAGGGGGTACCACGGCTCCTACGTCGTGCAGCTCGCGACGGCGACGGGGAAGATGCACAAGACGTTCAGCGTCGAGAAGGGGGACACGCCTCTCGTGCTGGATATGAACGTGTGACGACGCTTAATGTGGTTACGAACCTCGTATATATAGTTTATACTGATACGATACATACACAAACACATTAATTTGACCCAATGAAACTTGCAAAGGAATTGTACCACATATAGCAATTATAGTTTTACATTTCTACATTTGGGTATATATTGTACGAGAAAAAGTAATTAAGGTATTGTATTGGTTAACGCTAATGGAGATGATGAATGAATAAAGTAAACGAGCTATTCCTCGTTACATAGAAAATGTACTAAATGTAAATGGTATAGACTTTTTTTTTTTTTTTGCGAAACACAGTACAACGCAGACGCTCACATACACGTGCACACACTCACCCCTATGAACACACGCACGCACACCCTACCCTTATGAGCACCTCCGAAAGACTGAGCCGGCGGTCGGGTCTTGAGATTGACGAAGTCACCACAGGCGTCTCGCTGTCGACGGGAACGTCGCCTCCCACTGAAGAATATTCCGCCTAAATGAGAAACACCAACGTCAAATCTAGAATTTGAACCCTGGTGGGCTAGGGGTACAACCACCATCCTAACCATCTTGCCACAGGCAAGTTCTCAAGTATAGACTTATATGCTTTGTTTTCTTATTGGATTGCTTCGTTTATAAGTAGATACTCAGTGGCTTGATTAAATCGTATTTCATCTACGTATGACTTAAGAATTCAAATGGTACGTGCTATATGTGTGGTTCATTCGAAGAATAACATGCACGTGATATATTTGTGATTCATTCGATGAATACTGAGGTCAAAAATACTCCACCAGCTAAAAGTCATAAAAATCATCTAAGAAGACAACGTTACCGTGGAGTGGAGCGAGGGCGGAGCGCCACGTGCTGCAGACACTGTGGAGGCAAAGGTAGTGTAGTACAAATGGGCCGTCGTTGACACCTGCGTTAGTTATGGGATTGAAGATCTCGTTGTGAGGTCACCAGATAGGAGTACCCGGTTGCCAACATCGTGATGGAAGCCGTCCCAGCCACGGATCGCAGCAGCCATTTGCTGCGCTTTGGAGGAGTATAAGTGTATAAACATGTCATTCTTAGTTTTTGTTTCACCCATATTAGTTATATTCTATTATACATTTATAGGTTATTTTGATTTTCACTAGGCGACCGCTTGACCACTCATAATGGAAAAGGAGCAATAATCAAAAAAATTCACAAAAAATAAAAAAAGTATGAAGTATGTTTCCTATGAAGAAGGGACAACATTCAGAGGGGCGTCCTCTATAAAGGTATGTGGCCTAATTTGGCCAGGTAATGTGCCCAACGGCGCGTGTGTGTGGCCCTTGAAGGTCTCCTATGGTCGCTTGATAACCACACGATAATTGTCGCACATATCGATGTGAAAATGAAGAGTTTGTTACGCATGAAGAGCAAGACGATTTTATGATATTTATTCTCTTAAATTGGAGTGTCTTCATAATCTAATTTACTATATTGTAAACAAGTTAATCAAAACAAGATGACTGTCCTCTAATTGGTGTAAAGGTGAACACATCAAGTTTAAAAGAGTTTCTGCTTGTGTTAAGAAGAAATAACCTTACTTCATGGGTTTACTTGATCTCTCTTGAGCCGTCTGTAAATGAGAATGTTTCAATCTCCATGCCAGGGAAAACTATGCCGGACATAACAATTGGTTTCAAACTATAATGATTTATGTGATATATATGTTTTTATTGTGTTTCCGGACATATCTCTCATGTCCGATTCAGAGAAATATGATACCACAATGATGAGATTTTCAGTCGGCTTTATAATGTTGGGAAAAGTTAGGCAAGATTGTTGTAAGCTAATCTGATTGAGCAATAATTTTTTATATTGCGTCATTTATGTATTACACTTAGCAAAATTAATCGCATAACAATGCTACTAAATTTAATACATAATATTTTCATAAACTCAGATCATATGTTGCAAAGAAAAGTGGCATTTTTTCTTTCCTTCTCAAGACATGCATATCGGATATCACCTTAAAACTCATGATTAATCGTCTTTCACCATGTTAGAAAAAAGATAATGCATGACATCATTGATTAATTTGGAATGTATGTATGTGAGTGTGCTTCACATCTTTTTAGTATCCTTGCATGTCTTACCACACCGCTCTAAAGCGTATGGTTTAATTAATATCTTTAAAGAGGCTTCTCGAGTGCATGCGTGTATATCTTCATGGTATATAGGGAGTCTACAAGGGGTTCCTTCGTGAATCATTGGCATTATTCATTATTGGTTCTTTCGGGTTCCTGTGTGTATTTCATAATCCCAGGTTCACACAACTCATATCATGTGAAGGGTCAACTGGTGTAGGTTAGAAGTGAGGGTGAATACACAAATATCAAAAACAATAAACAACTCATAGCAATATGGAAAACACTCCGAGAAGATACGAGAGATCATAGCCGGTCTCTATTCAAACATCTTTTGAGTTGTAACTTTTATACTAGATATTTTGCAAGCACCCCGATTCCCCCTGAAGTTCCTCACGTAGGCAGCCCTTCTAGGTGTTTATCGATTTGGAAAGCACTCCGAGAAGATACGAGAGATCATAGCCAGTCTCTATTCAAACATCTTTTGAGACATGGAGATACACTAGAAGGGGATGGCGCGCTTTGCTGCGCTCAAAGGTACTATCGCGGTGATCGATACATGACATGCTTGTCTGAATAAAATTAGTCGATCATACATACATGATCAGGTGCAGATTCATAACCATATAATGCAAAAGTAACAACTTCAAATTTCTTAATCTCCGAACGAGCCGAGCCCTGCGCCTGGTGCATGGAGGCAAAGGAGTCTTAGCAACACAGGGTTGGTCAAGGTGCATCCGGAGGCAGAGCTTGCATGCACTGCTCGTGCGCGTGCTTGTCGAGAAGGAGGAGGCACGGTGAGGAAAGGAGGAGAGGAGGGCTGCTCGAGTGGCTCGTCGGCCGAATCTATGGATAACCAAGAAGCGATGATGGCCGCGTGGGGGGGGGGGGGGGGGGTAGAGCAACACAACCCTCAAGCTTGAATCCCTAATGTGCCTTCGAGCAAAGGTGGTGAATTCACAACGTAATCAGTAAGAGTTGTGATGGAGCGGCCAGTTCGAGGCCAAACCGATGGCAGAGGAGGCAGCGCGTTCACCAGAGAAGAGGCGGGAGGGCAACATGAAACTTTTAATTAGCAGTTGGCGTGCCCACGTTGCACTTTTCCATATAGCAGTAGCCCGAGTGTTGTATTTTGCAGCACAAGGTGTTTTGCACTAATTAAATTTGGACAAAATTTATATCAAATACAACTGTTGGAGTAAGGTTTTTTGGTCTCAAATGTCCTAAAAAATAGTTAAACCCTAAAATATTGAAGATATTAGAGATGGTTTAAGAGAAGAGCGGTTCGTAGATTCGTCTGCGATAGTTAAAAAATTCATCCCTAAATTTTGTCTAGCTGAACCAACAAATAGTATTATTCTATAAATTTGGACAAAATTTAAATCAATTACGGTTGTTGGAGTAAGGTTTTTTGGACTCAAATGTCCTAAAAATAGTTAAACCCTAAAATATGTAAGCTATTAGAGATGGTTTAATAGAAGAGCGGTTCGTAGATTCATCTGCGATGGTCAAAAAAATCATCGCTAAATTTATGTCCAGCTAAATCAACAAATATTATTATTCTAACCTTAATCTGATGTACACCAATGTATTTAGCGGGAACCAATGAGAGGCTGTCACATGGTTCAACCTACAAGCTCCAATCCTAGGGAGCTTAGATATATTGTAGAGATGTTCGATGTTGGACGGAAAAGATTTATTGAGCAAGATACGAAGTTATTACGATTTACAGATTGCATGATCCGTGTTAGGCGCATTAACTAATTTCTCGTGGACAATTTGTGGACGTGTTTCCATGCTTTTGAAGCAACTAAGGACGCCCATGCATTACGGTCTTCGATTTCCTGGGCCGGCAACGCATGCATGCGTGCTAATGAGGAGCTTTCTTGTGCCGTCAAGATTCAAGAACGGACGTCACGGATCACTCGAGAGTCGTCCAAGCTGGGTGGACATGCCTCAGCCGATTTTCGTAGCTTAACGGCATGACCTGCGACTTCACTATGGGAGAACATATTTTTAGGGGCATTTTGCTTGAGGCACTCTTTGGAAATGCCTCTAAAAATTATTTTTAGGGGCATTTTGCACTAAATGCCCCTGTAAATGCCATTTTTAGGGGCATTTCCTTCAAAGTGCGTCTAATAATATATTTTTAGGGGCTTTTTTTTGAAAGTGCCTCTAAAAATGTCATTTTTAGGTACACTTTTTCACATTGCCTCTAAAAATGGTGTTTTTAGAGGCATTTTTACGTGTTGCCTCTGAAATTGATATTATTAGGGGCACTTTTTTCAAAACTGCTTTAAAAATGCAATTATCTCTATTATTAAAAGGAATCGGGTAATGGTACGTAAAAACTCGTACGTCAAAGACCCACCATGCGTAGGAAAAAACAGAAACCAGATCGGAAATTGACAAGATCGGGAAGAAAAAGTTCCGCACGCAGCCTTGCCGATCCGATTGACACGTACTCAGCCTAACCTATACGATCGAGAGAAAAAAAACCGAGAAGATCCCACACTCGCAAAACAGGCACGCGCGGACTCTGCACGGGAAAATGGGAAGTCGCACGCAGCCGGTCGGTATCTGTTCAAAACAAATCCTGATCGGTATGGATGACATTATGCATGCGAAACCACTTGCAAGTTGGCTGCCACAATTAGCTAGCATGAATCAATTTTTTGAATGCAGGGACGGTCACGCACGTGTAACTCAATCATTTTGTCTGAAAAGATGCATGGATGAAGTAGAGTATGATTTCATCAATATATAGTAGAGTATTTCTAAAGGGAGATACATGCACAAAATAATCAATTAGCAAAAGTATACGGTCAGAAAGAGCAACTTCTTGCATGCATCATCAACACATGATCAACAAGGGATTAATTTTTGGGTGTGCCCCTATATTTCTTTTGGTTTATCCGTAACAACGCACGGGCATTCATCTAGTAGGTACTGTAAAATTGGGATATGCGGTGATGGTACGTCACAGCTGATCCGTAAAAGAAACCTGACGATTACACCTGACAGCTGGCTAAGACTTCTTTTCTCTGTGAAATGGTAAACGTGGCAAAAGATAACCCTCACCCTCTTATCATTGATGGGGATTTCAATCTGCTACGTTTTCCGTTTGAGAAAAGTAAGGGTCGGTTCGACAACCGTTGGCCTCTTTTGTTCAATGCAGTCATTGACAGTCTGAACTTACGAAAGATCACAATGGTGGGGAGACAGTTTACTTGAGCTAATTCTCTCCCCGCACCCACATACGAGAAACTAGACCGTGTACGGATGGATACTGATTGGGAATCTAGGTTCCCATTGGTGTCGGTACGGGCTCTAGAACGTATTGAGGGTTTGTCAGATCATGCTCCCATTCTATTGACCACTGGAGTGCCCAGACCGCAGTGTAAACCACGGCTCAAGTTTGAGCTTGGTTGGTTACACCGTGAGGGTTTTCATGAGATGGTTAAAAGAATCTGAGAAAGACCAGTTGCGGGTGATACGCATATCCAGCGGTGGAACAATAAGATATGTGCTTTACGCACTCACCTCGTTGGTTGGGCTCGTCATACTACTGGTTTACTTAAAAAAGAAAAAGTACGACTTTCCTCAATTATCGATGCTCTAGAAGCATTAGCAGAAGTTCGGTTACTGTCTGCGCAAGAGATTGAGCTAAAGAGTCAATCCAATGCACAGATAGCGAAACTACTACGCGAGGAGGAGTTAAAATGGTATCAACGTTCTAAAGCCCAATTCATTCTAGAAGGGGACTCGAATACTCGCTATTTTCATAGTATTGCCAATGGCAGACACAGGAAAAACCGTATTCATTCTCTAGTCCAGGATGAAGGAGCGATTGAGGGCCATGAACAACTAAAGTCGTATATTACAAATTACTATAAAGGTCTGTTCGGTGCCCAGAGGAAGAAAATTTCTCTTTAGATGAGTCCCGAACAGAGGATATACCCCAGGTTTCAGATGAGGAGAATAGCCTACTTACTAAACCCTATTCAGAGGAGGAAGTGAGAAAGGCGGTTTTCCAAATGAAACATAATACAGCACCAGGACCTGATGGTTTCCCGGCCGAGTTCTATCAGAACTTTTGGGATGTTATCAAGTTTGATTTGCTTCAACTGTTCGCCTGTCTTCACAATGGTCAACTAGAGTTGTTTCGCCTCAATTTTGGTGAGATAATTTTATTACCTAAGGTTAACGAGGCAGAAAGGATCCAACAGTTTAGACCTATATGCCTCCTTAACGTTAGTTTTAAAATATTCACCAAAGTGGCTACGATTCGACTGAACAGTGTGGCAGATCATGTGGTTCGTCCGTCTCGCTTTTATGCAAGGTCGCAACATCCTTGATGGAGTTGCGGTCCTACATGAAACAGTGCACGAACTACATAGGAAAAAAATGAACGGGGTAATTCTTAAAATTGATTTTGACAAAGCTTATGATAAAATTAAGTGGTCTTTCATCCAGCAGACCCTCAGGATGAAAGGTTTTTCTACTGAGTGGCGCGCGTTAATTGATAGCTTTATTTCCGGAGGAAGTGTAGCCATTAAGGTCAATGATGACACTGTCAAATACTTTCAAAAGAAAAAAGGCCTCAGATAGGGTGACCCGTTATCGCCAATACTATTCAATATTGTGGCTGATATGTTGGCTATCTTGATCGAACGCGCTAAAGCTGCGGGTCAAATTGAAGGAGTGATTCCACATCTTGTCGATGGTGGATTATCCATTCTTCAATATGCCGATGACACCATTCTTTTTATGGATCATGATATCGAAAAAGCTCGTAACCTAAAGTTGATTTTGTCAACTTTCGAGCAACTTTCGGGTTTTAAGATAAATTTCCATAAAAGTGAATTGTTTTGCTTCGGTGAGGCTCGAGACAACGCCGCCTTGTATGCGGAGCTTTTTGGCTGTGAGCAAGGACAATTTCCTATCAACTATTTGGGTATTTCGATTCATTATCGGAGACTTACAAATGCTGAATGGAAAAGGGTGGAGGAAAGGCTTCAATTACGTTTAAATAGCTGGAAAGGCAAACTCTTATCCCTGGGTGGAAGATTGGTTCTCATAAACTCGGTACTAACGAACATGGTACTGTACATGATTTCATTCTTCCAATTGCCTAAAGGAGTCTTAAAACGATTGGATTATTTCCGATCTAGATTCTTTTGGCAAGGGGATTGTGAGAATAAAAATATCGACTGACTAAATGGAGTGTGGTTTGCTGCCCTAAAGACCAAGGAGGGCTCAGAGTTCATGACCTTGAGGTAAAGAACATAGCTTTGCTAGGTAAATGGCTATTTAAACTTCTGTCTGAAGACGGAGTTTGGCAAACCCTCCTCCGGAGAAAGTATGTGGGAGATCAAGCTGTTTCTCAGGTTCTTTGAAAACCTGGCGATTCACACTTCTGAGCAGGCCTTATGGCTACAAAGAAGTTCTTTTTTCCACAAGGATCTTTCTCAATTAGGGATGGATCGAAAATTCGTTTCTGGGAGAATAAGTGGCTAGGCCAATCTACCCTCAAAGAACAATATCCGGCTCTATATTCGATTGTACGAAATAAAAGCGACACGATCGCGAAGGTGTTGGGTTCTTACCCACCAGATGTTTCGTTCAGAGAAGTTTACTTGGAACAAGACAAGCATCCTGAAATGTTTTGCTCATTCGATTGGATTCAATTCAATTGTCGGATGGTTCAGATAAATTTCAATGGAATCTTACGAAGAATGGTAAATTCTCGGTTGATTCTATGTATAGAGCACTAATTCTACCCGAAATTCCAGTCGATAGTAGGAATAATAACAAAATTTGGAAGATGAGGATACCGCTAAAAACTAAAGTGTTTGCGTGGTATCTTCGTCGAGGAGTAATTTTTACAAAAGACAACCTTGCCAAGCGTAATTGGCACGGAAGTAAGAAGCGCGTCTTCTGTCATCATGACGAAACTATTACACACTTATTCTTCCAATGCGAGTTCGCCAGGTCTATATGGTCAGCCATCCAGATAGGTTCTACCTTACATCCACCGCGCACTGTTGCAAATATTTTTGGCAACTGATTAAATCGTGCGGATCCTAGGTTTAAACTCTTCAGTAGGATGGGCGCGATTGCTGTAATTTGGTCGATGTGGCTATGTAGAAATGACAAGGTTTTTAACGATAAAAATGCTTCTGTTATGCAGGTCATCTATCGGTGTACAGCTACGCTATGAGCATGGGCGGCCTTGCAGCGTGTGGAGCACCGGGATTTATTTTTGGAGGTGGCGTCGAGGTTGGAGGATGCGGCCAGGGAGTTATTCTCCCGGTATGGATGGCAACATAGACTCGGATAGACCTACCAGCATCTTAGGCGGATCTACAATTTCTCATTTTGATATGTAATTCGCCTTTTTATTTCATACCGAATTGAGCACTGGTGAACTTGTGGCTGTGTGCATCTTAGCTATGCAGAGGCGGGGTGTAATGCTTAAAACTTTTAAGTAATAAAATCACTTTATCTAAAAAAAGCTGGTCGGTACAAACACCGCACACAAACACGATCGGTTATAAACACCTGGCATCCATAGTCACCCCGAGAAATCCAAGCCACCCCCCTCCACCGACTCCGGCTAAGTCTTCACACTCACCGCACTCATGAACACTTGTGATCACGCCTGTGACGCCATGTCCGGCGTCTCTACCAAGTCATCGTACTTATCCGTGCTGGCACTTTCAAAGATGGAAGCCAACATCATACACGACTACAACGTTCGTCGGGACATCATCTCTAGCGTCTCCACCAGGGCTCAGCCCTCATCTGTGATGTTACTATCAAGATGGAGGCCAACATCATAGAGGGATACGACCATTGTGGCGGCGTCGTCTCGGGCTTCTCCACTATATCAGGAACCCTTATCGCTAGCTTGGTCAATCTCGCATAGCCTCGCGGTACATCGAGATTGCAGTTGCCACTTTTAAAGGTACCATTGACATAATAGATATAACTTTTTTTTAAGGTATAATAGATTTTACTTTGTCTGGTTCATTTAGGTGCATGATGGAATGGTTCATGGCAAGTGATATTTTGCTCCGTGGCGGCATTGTGCTAGTATATAACTAAATAAATATTTTCCCACACTTAAATACCAATTCATTTTTTGTTGCGGGCTGAATTAACTTAGGCCGTTGCCTGTTAGAACTTTCGGCCCACGGCCCACGGCGCCGCCACTGGAGAATGCACGCTGTTAAAAAAGGTCGGTAAAGGGGAACGGGGAGGTTCAAACCCAATCCAGCGCCTCCACTCCCGCAGCCCCGATACTCCCTGCGCCGCCGTCCTTCATCACGCCGGCGCCGGCTTGCTCCCACGGTGGAGTTGTCGAGGCGGAGCTCCTACACGTGTGTGTTGAGGCCTAGGAGCGCCGGGGACCACGTCCCGGCGCGGATGCCAGCGGGGCGGGCCGCCATGGTCGACGCGAAAGGGCGGAGGAGCGCGCGGGATTTCGGCGCAGCGGCGGCGTCAGGCGCGGCTTGCTTCTGCACCACCACAACCAGCAGCAGTGGCCGACGCGGTGGGCCGGCCCCGCCCGCAACATCTCCTATCTCGTCGACCAACGGACGCCTTCGCGCCCGGGACGTGCTCGATGAAATGAAATGCTGAGATGCGTACTCGAGCCAGCGTGGGTTATCGCGTTTCGTAGGTGAGAAAGCTCGAGTCGCAGGGTGATGAAGCATGTGGAGGCGACCACGTCTGCCATCATGGATGTCCTCGTCGTTCGGCACCAAGGCCGAGATGCAGAAGGTACCACCCATTGCCTTTTTACTCTGTTTTCTTGCCTTGAGCCTGGGATGGATAGGTTAGTTATCTGTTTCCTGGTTTCCTTTGCCATGTGGAGAGTGAGATGCCTATTGTTGAAGCCACTTAGGTCATTGCAAATTGGATGATTACTGACGTTTCTAGCAGCTCTTGTTCAGATAGCTTGTACAAGTTCAGTTTTGCAATTAGCTATAAAACAACATAATATTCGTCAGACACTTAAAAAAAATCATGCATCAGCTATTCTCTTGGTCCTGTGCTGTTGCTGTGTTGCAACTAGTTTATCAATTGTTCAAAGAACCCAGAACACTGTCACAACCATCATTTAGGCATGAACCCCAAACTTGATGTTCCCTACATGCTGTATGCTAATGCATCGTTATAATTGTTTTATTGTAGTATATTGTTTCAAATCTGTAAGTCATTTGTTTTCTTCTTTAAATGAGAGTATAATTGATTATTCCCTTGAGCATTGTTCTCGTTTTCATGAGGTCAAATCTTCCAAATGTAGGGGCTGTTCGTTTATGGTTTGAGAGGGAGAGAAGCTTATAGAAGAACGTTGGACCAAGAAGTATGCCGAGAGGTAAGCAACAACTTTTGTTTTGTTACAATGGAGATTATCCATGTGTAACTGTATATGCTTCTAAAGTTGCAACATTAGATTGTTCTGTAGTGTATATATACCTTTTAGTCATATATCGGTCAAGATGATCTATTGCTCTGTAGTGTATATATACCTTTTAGTCATATATCGGTCAAGATGATCTATTGCTCTGTAGTGTATATATACCTTTTAGTGTATACAACCTTTTGGTTTTGATATGACTCTGAAAACATGTGCAGTATGGAATACTACTTGCAGAAGACATACTACAAGACAGCGTCATTGATATGAAACAGTTGCAACACCGTTGCTATTCTTGGTCGGAACTGGTTCGTAAAATATCTTACATTTCTCTTTTTTTAAAACTATTTGCCCCTTCTGAGCTATACCTTGCAGAGATTTAATGAACTTGGTACCATTGCACGGTCTAGCGTTCCAGTTTATCGGATGATGTTCTTGATTTCACAGGCACATCTGCATCACCTTGGAAGGGTTCATTAATTCATTATCTGATATTCGTCATGTAAATAGCCCCCCTTTTGGCCTTATTATATTATAATGCAATTTGCATTATCTGAAATAGCCATTTCCCCTCTGAAGGCTCCAACTATTTAGATTATTGTCTTACAGCCTTCATGGGCGTACATGCATGAAATTGGGTGGCCAACAATGGTGCTACATTGCCTGATAAGCCTAGTCTGCCTTTTGTCTGACATGGAAGCTTATGTTGCCGTAATTGGGTTAGCCACTATCTTGAACTTGTCACCCTCTTGTGGGTAGAGAGAATACTTCCCACAAACGAAGACTTGCATAATTGTGCCTCTTCAGCCTTCATTGACCTATTGCAGTAAACTTCACATATTAGGGTTTAGAACTGTATAGAATCTATTACTTTTAGTTTAGCTAAGAAGGATAGTCTGGAATCATGTAAATATGATCACTAACTTTGTCGATGAAGATGGTGGCTCCGAGTAGTACATTAATGTTGAATAGTTCATTTGCTGTAGCCTAGTTGCAATAAAAATTTATTCAGTTACAAGTCCAGCTGATGCTTTCGTGTGTGGTTTCCTTGATCTGCAGAGTATCAGCTCAAGGATCTGCTGGAGAAGACGTTGACAACCTTTTTGCTGCAGAGTATCAGACGCCAACGAACTCAAGGAGTTGTTGCTGTTCTTGCTACTGCTTGCTGCTGCTCTAGCTACTGCTTGCTGCTGCTCTTCCAATGCCGCTGCTGCTGCTCTTCCAATGCCGCTGCTGCTGCTCTTTGTTCCTGCTGTGTTCTCCAGGTACTGCTACTGCTGCTCTTCCTAGTGCTGCTGCTCTTTGCTACTTCTTCTTGTACTTGAGGTTCTTGTCCTCCACAGTTCTTGTTCATGCAGTACTTTAGGTTCCTGAATCTGCAATAGAAACAATAGGTATTCAGTTTTCAGTTTTCACTACTCCCTGTAATGCATCTGCATGTTTATTTCTGCAATAAAAACATGCTCACTGATGGCTGACACATGAAGTACACTTTGTAATAAACCTGATAGGTGGAGTGACATTCAGGCTGGGAGCACCATAGTTGAATCGGCTAGCCCTTGCTAGACGAGGAGGCTGTTGCCTGGGCAGAACACTCCCTGTACATACATATACACATGAATGTGCATAAAAATTTGGGGAAAGAAAATAGAGATAATATATTCGTGAGAGGCTTTAATTTTCTTTCAGTTTAACTGGTTGCTGACAGTTGGTTAACAAAATTGTTACTGACAGGGAAGCCGTGTTTTATTTCGTACTTTATTACTTTTATGGTTCTGAACAGTAATATACATGCAACTTGGGGATTTAGCACTAGTTCCTTATTACTTTCATGGTTCTGAATCCTTTGTCGTTTCTGTATCTATCAAGAGGTATTTATCGTGATGTGATTAACCAGGGGAGAAGAAGGCCAAGGAGGACCGAGCCAAGAAGATGCAAGCCATGAAATCCAATATGAAGGTATATATACCAAATCCATCCCCTCCCATATGCTTTGCTATATGGTCACTGATACAATTAATTGGCTTTATGATTGGTTCCTCGATTTTTTGAATTTTGCATATCATGCGGTGCATTGGAACATGGAGTTTTGATTACTGTCGTTTGCATTCCCACCCTGTCGCAGTCCGTGTACCATCGAGTTGTCTGTGTGTTAAGGCCTCCGGGCATAATCAGTTAACAGTATGCGTGTAATTCTCCTCATTTCCATCTAGAACACACGAGGAGATGCCTGATGTTAGGTTATGGGAATTATTTCCAGTTCGTAGAGCCCACACTTTTCTGAGAACGTCTGATCAATCAAGTACTACGATCCACAATGAGCAGGCTGGTCACTATAATTACTTGGTAGTAAAACTCAGTTTCCATATCCTTTTCAGGTTTGTCTTCACTAATATTTTAAATTCAGATTAACTATGATGTTGCATATAAGAGCAACAAATTTTCCATGGTTAATTAATTAGGGAAGTGATCCAAGACGCAATCTGATACCACTATATTACAAGGTAGAATTACAAGCTTGGGTACTGCTACAGCCCAGTGTATCCCTTGGCCAAGGAAAAATGTGAGTAATCCCAAACTTTACATCATTCCATAGTGCAATTTCTGGTATCTGACTTATAAGTCTTGGTACTCTGTTTTTGTCTTGGTACTATGTCTTGGAGGACATCCTGTCCATTGCATCATTGTCTTGGTACTCTGTTTTTGTCTATGTATCTTTCTACTGTGCTAATATGATAGCTTAATTCAGTTGATAGCTTCCTACTAATATATTTATTTCTTCCCTATACCAGTTGGTGGAAGAGTCAGATGCTGAATCTACAGTGGTGCAGCAGCCTGGGAGAACAAGTGGTAAATCAAAGAAGCCATCTAGGAATGCAGTTGGTACGAAGTGGATGTTAGTTCAATTTCTGTCAGTTTGGAGTTTGGAGTAGATGATATTTCTGTCAGTTTGGAGTAGATGATTCCTGAATGTATGTATATGAAGAATAGTAATGTTTCATGTCAACTTTCTGAAGAATATGTTATGAATGCAATTACAAGAATATTGAATTCCTGAATGTATGTTATGAATTCCGGAATGTATGTTATGAATGTATGTTCTGCTATGCAACTACTTTTTACAGTGGAATTGATTAGGGGCATTAAAAAAATTGGCACTGATATTGATTAGAGGCAATTGAAAAATAGTGCCCTAAAAAATATAGAGGCATTCTTGGAATTGCCTCTAAAAATAGTTAGAGGCAGTTGAAAAACAGTGCGGCTAAAAAATCTAGAGGCATTTCTGGAATTGCCCTAAAAACACTCATTTTTAGGGGCATTTTCCTTCAAATGCCTCTATGATTTTTAGCAACACGTTTAAATGCAACACTTTAAGTGCCTCTAAAAATGCTTAGAGGCACTTTCAGGATTTTTAGTGGCATTTCGAAGTGCCTCTAATAAAATACTGTGACGTAGTGCTTACTATTTCTCGTTGGTCGATGTAAACGGCAGATCAAAGTGGAGATGCCCATCACGCATGGTGAAACCGTCGTTCAAATATCACAAAGCAAATTAAAGGGTCTCTCTGCTAGTACCATCATCATGGGTTAAAAGCACATTTGTACTTACAAAAACTTTCAAAAGGTACATGCGTACGGCTGCTACCTAGGTTGTTGTTGATTATCTTATTTTGTTGTTGTTGATTGTCTTATGAGCCATCACATTCAAAGATATGCAAATATAATATATAGTAGTAGAACTCACTGGCGTACCAACGACCGAAGGAAGGATTGATTAACTTTTACTCCTCCGAAAGCCAAGAAAACGACCGGGGTTGGGAGATTCTTTTGATCGATGCTGCAAATGATGATTAACGTCATAGCAAAAGTAACTATGAAGCTAATCAACTGGCTGACCACCGATCAACCTACCCCTTGAGATTGCACGCGGCTCCGCATGTCAGCGACACGATCCTGCATGCGTTGCCCAAACTTGAGTGTTGTACAAAAGATAGGGAGAAAGATATGAGTGTGGAAGTGATGGATGCGTGCTTGGGACGAGGGCAGGGGGTGGGGGCCGACGCGCTGGTAGCTCACCGCCGCCGCCGGCCGCAGAGGCCCGAGACGATGGCGGGGAGTGTGGAAGGGTGCGAGGAGGGGCGGCGGCGCTGGAGGCTAGGGTTTCGCCCCGGTGCCGCCCCAGAGCAGCCTTTGGACATATATGTGCTCCTATTTCCTACATTTGTCGGGAAAAAAATATTTACACTGTAGCGTGCCCAGGTTTCGACAAATTTCTGGGTCCGCCACTTGGTGCAATAAAAGCCAAGGTGATGCATAGGCAACGAAAAAACATTGTATTCGAAATGTGCAACTTGAGATTTTCACTCAAGTGAGAATTAAGTTAGATCTGACTCAACTCTAATCCCATTAGATTTGCATAGTGATTCGTGAGTAACAATTAAAAAATTCTCAGTTGCACATGTAACTAGATGGAGTCATCTGAGTTTCTAAGTGAGAGTTAACTTAATTCTCACTCGAGTAAAACCTTTTTTTAGATAAAAAGATTTTATTACTTAAAAGTTTTAAGCACTACACCCGGCCTCTGCATAACTAGGATGCACACAGCCACAAGTTCACGAGTACCCAATTCGGAAATAAAAAAAATGGGGAATTACATATCATAATGAGAAATTGTAAAGCTGTCTAAGATGGTGGTAGGTCGATCCGGAGACTATGTTGCCATCCATGCCGGGAGAATAACTCCCTGGCCGCAGACTAAAAACGCAACGCCACCTCCAAAAACAAGTCCCGATGCTCCACACGCTGCAGGGCCGACCATACTCGTAGCGTTATTGTACACCGATAGATAACCTGCAGAATACAAACATTTTTATCGTTAAAAATCTTGTCATTTCTACATAGCCACAGTGACCAAATAACGGCAATCGCTTCCACCCTACTGAAAAATTTAAACCTAGGATCCACACTGTTTAACCAGTTGCCAAAAAATGTTTGCAATGGTACGCGGGGATGTAAGGTAGAACCTATGTGGATGGATGACCATATAGCACTGGCGAACTCACACAGGAAGAATAAGTGTGTAATAGTCTCGTCCTGTTGACAGAAGACACACTTTTTACTTCCGTGCCAATTGCGTTTGGCAAGGTTATCTTTTGTAAGAATTACTCCTCGACGAAGATACCACGCAAATACCTTAGTTTTTAGCGGGATCTTCATCTTCCAAACTTTGTTATTATCCTTAATATCGACTGATACTTCGGGTAAGATTAATGCTCTATACATAGAATCAACCGAGAATTTACCATTTTCGTAAGATTCCATTGAAATTTATCTGGACCTTCCGAAAATTGGATGGAATCTAATCGGATGAGCAAGGCATTTCAGGATGCTTGTCTTGTTCCAAGTAAACTTTTTCTGAACGATACATTTGGTGGGGAGGTACCCAACACCTTAGCGATCGTGCCGCTCTTGTTTCGCACAATAGTATACAGAGCCGAATATTGTTCTTAGAGAGTGGATTGGCCTAGCCATTTATCCTACCAGAAGCGAATTTCCGATCCATCTCTAATTGAGAAAGATTCTTGTGGGAAAAAGAACTTCTTCGTAGCCATAAGGCCTGCACAGAATGTGAATCGCCAGGTTTCCAAAGAACCTGAGATACGACTTGATATCCCACGTACTTTTCCTAAAGAGGGTTTGCCAAACTCCATCTTCAGAAAGAAGCTTGAATAGCCATTTACCAGCAAAGTTCTGTTCCTGACCTCAAGGTCATGAACTCCGAGCCCTCCTTGGTCTTTAGGGCAGCAAACCACACTCCACTTAGTCAGCCGATATTTTTTCTTCTCACAATCCCTTGCCAAAAGAATCTAGACCGAAAATAATCCAATCGTTTAAAGACTCCTTTGGTTAATTGGAAGAATAAAATCATATACAGTACCATGTTCTTAGTACCGAGTTTATGAGAACCAATCTTCCACCCAGGATAAGAGTTTGTCTTTCCAGCTATTTAAACGTATTTGAAGTCTTTCTTCCACCTTTTTACACTCAGCATTTGTAAGTCTCCGATAATGAATCGGAATACCAAATAGTTGATAGGAAATTGTCCTTGCTCACAACCGAAAAGTTCAGCATACAAGCCGGCGTTTTCTTGAGCCTCGCCAAAGCAAAACAATTCACTTTTATGAAATTTATCTCAAGACCTAGTTGCTCCCATAAAATAAAACGGATAATCCGTCATTTATTTACTAAATCCATGTATATGTAACAAATACAATACTACATTCCCTTTTACACACTCTGAATAAATCATGCCTAGTGGCAAAACATAATCCCATCTCTTCTAACTAGCTACGTCATATAAATCCTCCCAATCCCAATAGCAAATATTTTGTATCCCACGCATGTACACATGTAACTGTGTCCCGTCGGTCATT
Source organism: Poa pratensis (assembly GCA_947311845.1). Classification (NCBI taxonomy): domain Eukaryota; kingdom Viridiplantae; phylum Streptophyta; class Magnoliopsida; order Poales; family Poaceae; genus Poa; species Poa pratensis. The sequence goes on along the minus strand of CAMZMU010000108.1, from coordinate 35,027,491 downwards.
CAGAGGTTCATGTCCAGCATGAGCGGCGCGTCCCCCTTCTGCACGTCGAAGGCGCGCGTCACCTTCCCGCCGGCGCCGGCGGCCAGCTCCACCACGTATTTGCCGTGGAACCCCCTGAACTTGAAGTTCCCGTCGCCGTCCACCTTCCCGCGCGCGTGCGACGTCCACTCCGTCCGCAGCCCGACGTACCTCTTCCCAGCCTCGCTGAGCGTGCCGTCGGCGTTCACCAGCTGGCCGTGGTCGCGCCACATGTGGCCCTGCATGAACCCCCACAGCATGATCCCCTCAATGGCCGGGTGCGCGAACGCCTCCCGCAGCACCGTCTCCAGATCGTCGGCGCGGAGCGCCTCGTCCGCGGCCGACACGTCCAGCTCCGTGATCCAGACGGGCAGCCCCGTCGCGGCGAGCTTGTCGAGCGCGTCGCAGATGACGTCGCCGACGGGGAGCGTCACGTGGCCCTGCACCCCGATCCCGCCCACGGAGGCTCCCCGCTTCTGCAGGTCGGTGATGAGGGCGACGTACTTCTCCGGCGTCGCGTTGGGGTCGTTGGCGTTCTCCACGTTGTAGTCGTTCACGAACAGCGCCGGCGCCGGGTCGATCGCTGCAGTCTGCCGGAACATATGCGCGTCGATGTCGTCGCCAAGCCTCTGCCGGAAGAAGCTGCCGTGGAGCATCTCGTTGTTGACCTCGTAGCACGGAAAGCGGCCTTTGTAGTGGGACACGAGGCTCTTGATCCGGGCCTCCACAGCGGCCTTGAGCTGGCCGGGGTTGAGGGCGCGCACCCACGGCTGCACCGAGTTCTCCACCGCCCAGAAGATGCAGTGCCCGCGCACAGGCTTCTTGTGCCGGTCACAGAAGGCGATGAGCTCGTCGGCGTCGGTGTAGTTGACCTGCCCCTGCACGGCCTCCGTGTAGTACCACTTGAGCTCGTTCTCCAGCACCGCCCAGTCGAAGTGCTTGGCGAAGAAGTCCACGAAGGCCGGGTTCTGGATCGCCGACTTGCAGATGCACGCGCCGATCGGCACGGCGTTGTCCACCTGGACCACCCGGATGGACGCACCGTTCACGCTCGCCGCCGCCGCCGCCGAGTCGTCGTTTGCGCCGTCCGCCTGCCGCGGCTTGAACTTGAGCACCACGTCGCGCTTCCGCACCTTGTCCGTCTTCTTCCTGAGGTGCCTCAGCCTGGCGACCTTGTTCACGGCGCACACGTGCAGGTCCATGACCTTGATGTCCACCCCGGCCGGTGGGCCGTGCACGTAGACCTCGGCGCGGTGCGGATGCTCGTCGACCCGAAACGCGCCCTTGATCTCGGCCCACTTCCCCGCCTCGGCCAGCACCACGCCGCCGCCCACCGCCGAGCCCTCCCCAGTGCGGACCTCCACGCGCACCGCGTGGCCGCCGTCCGCACCGGCAGGGCCGCCCTCCACGGAGACCCATCCGGTCACCCGGTACGTGACCTTTGGCTTCGGCGCGCGCGAGATCTCCCGTATGAGCCCGTCCTTCTCGTCGGCGCGGTGCGCGGCTAGGACGTACCGGCCGCTGGGCTTCCGCTTGCACTCGCCAGGTACGTCCTCCGCGGTGGCCGAGAGCGGGGGCGGCTGTCAGGACTGAAGCCTGAAGCCCTCTTCGACATCTCCTTCAGTTATGGAACGGTCAAGATGAAGCTGAAACATCCAACGGCTCGGGAGCCTCGCCGTTACGGTTGACGGTCTTGTTGTCTTTACCGTTTATTTCCTGTTAGCTACTTATTGGCTGGGACGAGATCGGGATCTGTAATCAATCATTCGAGAACTATCTCTGATAGCTAAGACATACATATCATACATGCGTCTCTGATATAGGCGTATCTGAAATAAAGACAGACCCTAGCTAAATTCGTGTCTTTTTCTGTCTGATTCGTTCTACTACTCCTGTTCATCCTAAGATTAGCTAGTCTGGGCATGACAATTGGTATCAGATTCCAGTCCTTTCCTTGGCGGCGCGAGCGATGGAGCGAAGAATAGGTTGGGTGTAGCCTGTAAAATCCCTCTGCTCCACCCTTCTCCCTTGGCGGCGGTAGAAAAATTCCAGTATGGGGTGGCGTTTGGCGGCGGAGTTTCTCGATCTGGTGGCGTTGGGCGGCGGTGAATTCCTTGGTGGCGGCCCGGCGGCGGCGTGGCACTAGTTCGGGTACAAATTTGTGGTCGGACGCGGTTGCTACGGAAAATTTCCGTGGTGGTAAAATTCCGGCGGACGAGCAAATTCGTGTACTTCTGGAGGCGTTTCTCTGGCGACGGCAGGATCTAGATCTCGATTCGGGTTTCTAACCACGGTTAGTGTAAAATTCCTCTTCGTGCATCCAAGATCTGGTGATGGGGAAGAGTAAAGCAAGTATCGATGAGAACGAGCTCGCCGAGCTTCTGACTCTGAGGGAAGACGTCATTGCAAACAGCCAGGCTACTGAAGATCTCCGTGGTGAATTGGATTCAGTTAAGCAAGAGCTGCAGCAATTACACACTAAGCATGACAATTTCCACCAGCTGATGGAGACCATGCAAACATCGGTTTCTAGCTTGGGGAAGCAGTTAAAAACAGTGGCCGATTACCTCAAACCTGCTGAACCACCTGCAATACAAGGCAATCAGGAAGCTTCTACTTCTATTGATCAGCGTTCACCCACACTGCAGAATCAGCAACAACACACTGTACCACACAAAACGGCCTTGACAATCGAGCTTGAACAGCGTCTAGCTAAGGAAAAAGAGCTGACTCGCCAATGTGCTTTTGCACAGGGTCAATTACCGCCTCCAATTCAAGTGGTTCCAAAACCAAAATCAGCACCCCCAGGGTTCGAAGACATGAGAAACAGAGAGCTGCCTTCACATCATGGCACACCACATGTATCTCCACGGACTGCTCGAACTCCTGCTTTCCATCACTTTCAGCCACCAGGAGTAAGGAGAGGATGGGAAGATTTCTGCAAGAACTATGAACAAGACATGAGAACTCAATTCTTGAAATCCATCACAAAGGGGCCTCGCATGGACTTTCCGCGTTTTGATGGCACAAACCCAGGTGGATGGATACGCCAGTGCAACAAGTATTTCCAAATGGGAGGTGTACCAGAAGAGTACAAAACCTCACTAGCTCAATTGTATGTGGTGGGCAGAGCGGATGTCTGGCTTCGTCGTTCTAAAATACTGCAGAAACGTCCTGGGTGGCCTGAATTCACTGAAGAAATACTAAACCGTTTTTCACCAACTGGGTCTTATGACCTAACGGAACGATTTAATTCTTTCAGGCAGAACAATCTCACAGTGGCAGAATACACAGATCAGTTTGAAGATCTGATGGCAGATGTCCAGGATGAAAACAACACCTTGTCAGAAGCTTGGTTCGTGAAATGCTATGTGAATGGTCTAAGAACGAGCATCAAATATCAACTCAGGCCTCTGCGCCCTACTTCTCTGACAGAAGCCTACTGGATGGCAGTGGACATGGAACAAGCGAATCCAGCTAGGAAGACTTTCTCTCAAAATACATACTCTTCCAGCAAACCTTATCACAACCAGCAGCGTTACAATTCCACTACCAATGAGAGATCCCACGAGAACAAGTCACAGCCATCAGGCCAACGTGCAAAAGACCCACTCAAGTGTTGGCATTGCCCAGAACTATGGTTTCCGGGACACAAGTGCAAGCAAGCCCGAACAATAAACTTGTTAGTAGGCGAACCAGAAGAACAACCAGAAGAACAATCCGAAGAACCAGAACAGGAGGAACAAACCGAGCCAGAACCACAACAAAAACCGAAATGTATGCATATTTCCCTTAATGCCTTGTCTGACAGTGTAAACTCCATTTGCATATCAGTTCAGATTGGTGGTAAAACAGCTGTAGCTTTAGTGGACACTGGTAGTTCAACCACATTCATGAACCTATCTTTTGCTCTGCAAACGTCTTGTGAGGTCATCAAAGATAAAGCACAAGCTGTCTCAGTAGCAGGAGGAGGACAATTGTGGTCTGGAGCATACATTCCAGAAACAGAATTCACTATCAATAGTCAGAAGTATGCCAATACTTTCAGAATTCTTGACCTTCCGGGGCATGATATTGTTTTAGGATGCGATTGGCTCTCCAAACATAGTCCAATAGCATTCGATTACAAGAAAAGAGCACTAAATGTGCTAAAGGATGGGGTGCAACAGCTATCCATACCAGCAGCAGATACATTGAAAAATGCTGTGGAAATTGATTCACTAGAAGTGGATCGGCTATTAGCTAAGGGAGCTACTGGATATGTTGTCCATTTATTGGAAAAACCGTCCACAGGACAGGATTCAACACCTGCCGAAATTGATATAGTAATCCAGCAATTCCAAGAGGTTTTTCAACAACCAGAACATTTGCCTCCTTCTAGGCCATGTGACCACCATTCCTCTGGTGGATAATGCAGTACCCCCAAATACCAGACCATATAGAGTACCTCATAAGCATAAGGAAGAATTAGAAAAGCAGATTCAGGAACTGCTTAAATCCAAAGTAATCAGACCAAGCACAAGTCCCTTTGCTTCTCCAATCATTCTAGTGAAGAAGAAGGACCACTCCTGGAGACTTTGTGTTGATTACCGCAAGCTAAATGCTTTGACTGTGAAAAATAAGTTCCCTATTCCTATAATTGAAGACCTATTGGATGAGTTATATGGCGCCACAGTCTTCACCAAGCTTGATTTGAGGTCCGGTTACCACCAAATAAGGATGAATCCTAAGGATATACCCAAAACAGCATTTCGCACATACTCGGGTCACTACGAGTATTTGGTTATGCCGTTCGGCCTTTCTAATGCTCCAGGCACTTTTCAGTCATTAATGAATGAAATCTTTGCACCACATTTACGGAAGTTCATCCTGGTTTTCTTTGACGACATCCTCATATACAGCAAAAACATCAAGGAACATGCCGATCATCTAGCAACTGCCCTGAGTATAATCAAGACCAACAACTTATCAGTGAAGCTCTCGAAATGCAGTTTTGCTATGCCCCAAGTGGAGTATCTTGGCCATATTATATCTAGAGCGGGTGTCTCTACTGATCCAGCAAAAGTGGCAGCTATAGCAGATTGGCCGACACCAGAAACAATAACTCACCTGAGGCAAATATTGGGCATGTGTGGTTACTATCGCCGATTCATTAAAGATTTTGGTTTGATCTGTCGTCCTCTACATGACTTATTGAAAAAGGGAAACTTCCATTGGCTACCACAGCATGATGAAGCACTGAAGAAACTAAAACACGCAATGACAACTGCACCAGTTCTGGCACTGCCGAATTTCAGCGTGCCATTTATTCTGGAGACTGATGCGTCAGGCACAGGTCTAGGAGCAGTAATCATGCAAGATGGTCGTCCATTAGCATATTTCAGTGCATACCTCTGTCCAAAGAATGCAGCTCTGTCAACTTACGAAAAAGAAGCACTGGCAATTATCGAGTCCCTCCGAAGATGGAGACATTATTTTCTGGGTCACAAACTGGTTATCCGAACTGATCATGAAAGCCTGAAGTTCATGACAGATCAAAGAGTTGCAGGAACAATACAACACAAGCTCATGGTTAAGCTGTTGGAATATGACTTTACATTGGAATATAAAAAAGGAAAGGAAAATGTAGTAGCTGATTCATTATCCAGGAAACCACATTCCTTGATGGCGGTTTCGATGGTCACACCCAGTTGGATAAAAGAAGTGGAATCTTCTTATCAATCTGACGAGATGTGTAAAGCACTGCTGGAGCAGTTAGCAGTAACAACACTGAAAAACCACACCACACTCTGAAATCAGGGATCATTCGCTATAAGAACAGAGTGTACATTGGAAACTCCATACAACTGAAGCAGAAGCTACTGAAAGCTTTGCACTCTTCAGCAATTGGTGGTCACTCGGGCATGAAAGCAACCTACCAGAGAATTAAGAAGATATTCTACTGGCCGGGCCTAAAAACTGATGTTGAAACATTTGTGGCTGAATGCCCTGTTTGTCAGAAATCTAAGGCTGAACACTGCCGTTACCCTGGATTATTGGACCCTTTACCAATTCCAGATATGGCTTGGACCCATTTAAGCATGGATTTCATTGAGGGTCTCCCAAAGTCCAATGGGAAGGAAATAATCCTGGTGGTAGTAGACAGATTAACAAAGTTTGCACACTTCCTTCCTCTTTCTCATCCATATACAGTCCAGTCAGTGGCAGATGCATTCATAGACAACATCATTAAACTGCATGGTCCTCCTATTGCTATAGTTTCAGACAGAGATCGCATATTCACAAGTAAATTGTGGAAACAGATTTTCAAGGCATTAGAGATTGACCTGCGTTATAGTTCAGCTTACCATCCACAGTCTGACGGTCAGACGGAAAGGGTAAACCAATGTGTGGAGAACTATCTCAGATGCATGGTTTCAGAGTCACCAAAGAAATGGACGGAAAGATTGGCTCTAGCGGAGTATTGGTACAACACCTCATTCCATTCCTCTCTCAACACAACTCCCTTCCATGCACTGTATGGTTTCCCTCCTCCAGCAATTGGTGAACTATCACTCGAAGCACTGTTGGATACAGATGCTCAGGACTTCTTGGGGCAGCGTCAGAGTACTCTAGCGCGGTTAAAACAAAACCTGCAGCGTGCTCAAGATAGAATGAAGAAATTTGCTGATCAAAAACGGTCTGAGCGCACTTTTGCTCCTGGAGATATGGTCTACATTAAACTACAACCATATAGACTTTCAGCATTTGGGTTGAGATCTTCCTTGAAATTGCAGAGTAAGTACTACGGGCCATTCCGTGTTCTCAACAGAGTGGGCAATGTAGCTTACCGTCTACAGTTGCCTACACATGTACAAATTCATCCAGTGTTCCACGTGAGCCAGCTCAAGAAGCATCTGGGGCCAAAAGCTGTTCCAAACAAGGACCTACCGTTGGTGGACAGCAATGGCAACATAAAAACTGAACCTGTCGCTGTGATCCAAACTAGGCAGATACCACGCAACAACGTCGCTGTGGTTCAGTGGCTTGTGCAATGGGAAAATCTACCTCCAGATGACTCCACATGGGAAGACGCTTCGTTCATCAAAGCAATTTTTCCTGCGTTCTACAACAACACCGTGAGTGCCTGGTTCCAGCAACCAAGTACTCCTTGAGGACAAGTTCGTTTTCGGGAGGAGGTATTGTCAGGACTGAAGCCTGAAGCCCTCTTCGACATCTCCTTCAGTTATGGAACGGTCAAGATGAAGCTGAAACATCCAACGGCTCGGGAGCCTCGCCGTTACGGTTGACGGTCTTGTTGTCTTTACCGTTTATTTCCTGTTAGCTACTTATTGGCTGGGACGAGATCGGGATCTGTAATCAATCATTCGAGAACTATCTCTGATAGCTAAGACATACATATCATACATGCGTCTCTGATATAGGCGTATCTGAAATAAAGACAGACCCTAGCTAAATTCGTGTCTTTTTCTGTCTGATTCGTTCTACTACTCCTGTTCATCCTAAGATTAGCTAGTCTGGGCATGACAGCGGCGCCGGGTCGCTGTGAGCGGTGAGCGTGCTCGAGCCAGCCGGCGCCCACCCGTGCAGGTCGCCCTCGGCCTTCGCCGATCCGCCGAACCAGAGCAGGTTCGTGTCGTGGCCGTCCGCCGCGTCCTCCTCCCCCTCACTGCCGCCGTCATCCACCATCTTCATAGCGCTGTCCGCCGCCTGCTTGGCCGTGTTCTTGCCGCCGTCCGCCATTAGCTTCATGGCAAGTGCCACCTCCTCCTGCAATACATACAAGCACGCACGCACGTTCATCGCAACGGAACACACAAATCGAGAGAACTTCCAGAAGCATGTCGTGCACGCTGGCTTTTGGGAAAGGAAAATAAAAAGGAAATTGCCGATATGGTTGGAGAAATCCTAGGATCGATGCAGTTGGATGCCATGTTCTTGTCGGGATCGGACAGCCATGCGATGCCCGGACGACAAGTGTAACTAGTTTAGCTTGTTCGACCAGTTGCTTGGCTTTGAAGATGAGAATGGAGATGGAAAACAATGGGCGCGCGGCAGATCAGATGAACAGAACATGCATGCTGAATAACTTGGAACCAACATTTCGTCCGGCAGATTCACGCGGCGAAACTGCTGGAAGCTTGCGACCGATTTCTAATTTTGCACGGCTACTATTGCACGAGCTACGTAAACGTACACCATTCTTGCAAGATTTCATCCTAACAGAAGATAGACATGGCTATGGCTGGTACGGTCACATACCTCGGCGAATGCCATGTCGTCGATGAAGTCGAGGGCGATCGAAACGTTTGAGTTGTTGTTGCTCTTGCTCTTCTTCTAGCTTGTTGTTGCTTGGGTGGTGAGTGAGGGATGAGAGGCATGCAGGGTGGCCAATTTATAGGACTCTCTTGGTCGGCCAGTTTGGCCGGCCGGCGATCCACATCAATGGCGACGGCAGGAAAAGATGGCAGATACCCGTTGCTAGCTTGCTGTAGCCTGTAGGAAACCAAACTTAGCTGCACCCATGCCACGGCCAATCTGGGCTACCTAATTCGTATCTTTCTCCCTATCTTTTGTACAACACTCAAGTTTGGGCAACGCAGAATTAGTCAATCCAGCCGGGCCGCCCGGATCGTGTCGCTGACATCCGGAGCCGTGCAATTTCAAGAGGGTTGGTTCGTCGGTGGTCAGCCAGTTGATTAGCTTCATAATTACTTTTGCTATGACGTTAATCATCATTTGCAGCATCTCCCAACCCCGATCCTTTTCTTGGCTTTCGGAGGAGTAAAAGTTAACCAATCCTTCCTTCGGTCGTTGGTAGCAAATGCGCTCTAGTATTATAATTGCATATATGTGAATGTGATGGCCGATAAGTTAACTGACAACCCATGTCCTTTTTGAAAGATTTTGTAAGTACAAATGCTTTTGACACATGATGGTACATCTACAGCCACACAAGCTAGTAGCTACTACTACTCCATTAATTTGCGTCCAGATCGATCTAGCCGGAGAGCCCCTTTAATTTGCTTTGTGAAATGTGAACATAGTGTTTCACCATTGGAGGGGTGCTCACAGCCGTCCCATGATACGTGATGGGCATCTCCACTTTGAATTGCCGTTCAGCTCGACCAACAATCTAGAAGCGGCCCAGGAGGTAGCACCGTCGTTTCAAAATGCTGCCGAGCGCTGCCGTCCCGGCCATGCCACGGCCGCCATGCGCGAAAGCCCCGCTGTCCCCTTCATCGGCGGCACGCGGGGTTCCCCAAAGGATGCCTATAGAGACGACGAGAGGAGAGAGGAGGGGAGGGGGTGGCGGCGGCTGAGGACTATGGTTTCCTCTCCTGGTCGCTAGGGAGGAGGCGGCGTGAAGGAGACACCAAACATGCAATTATCTACGTCCTCTCTCCCAAAATATAAGGCGCCCTTTAATTTTGCTAGTCAACGGCGCACAAGTTTGACCATGATTTGCACTCATAATATGTCCACGAAATCAGTATAGTAATATATGAAACGAAAGAATGTTACAAGACGAATCCAAACGTACCATTTATAAATTCTCAATTCATATAATTTATTATATATCAGTGGTCAAATTCGAGCATCAAATACTTGAAAAAAATAGCAGACTTATATTTTGGGATGGAGGGAGTACGATTAATCATCATTTGCAGCATCCAATTACGCATCTCCCAACCCTGGTCGTTTTCTTGGCTTTCGGAGGAGTAGAAGTGAATCAATCCTCCCGTACGTCTGTCGTTGGTACGCTAGTGCGTTCTACTGTAATTATATTTGCATATATATATATCGAATGTGATGGCTAATAAAATAATCAACAACAACCTAGGTACAGCCGTACCCATGTACTTTCTGAAAGTTTTCGCAAGTACATATGTGCTTTGAACATCTACTTGCTAGCTACTACAGTAGTATAATATACGCGTCTAGATCTAGTAGGAGAGCTAGCCTCGGTGCTTTGTGGAATGTGAACCGAGTGTTACACCACTGGAGCCTCCACTTTGATCTGCCGTTTTGATCGACCAACGATCTAGTAAGTCGCAAAGCCATATATAGCGTCAAGCTACAAAATCGGCTGAGGCATGCATACCCAGCTTGGACGGCACAAGCCAGCTCATCACCATGCATGCCCAGCCGCCCAGGAAATTGACGACCGTAATGCATGGGCGTCCTTAGTTGCTTCAAAACTAAAGCATGGGAACACGTCCACAAAATCTCCATGAGAAATCAGTTAGTGCGCCTAACATGGATCATGCAATCTGCAAATCGTAATAACTTCGTATCTTGCTCAATAAATCTTTTCCGTGCAACGTCCAACATGCATCTTCATGTCTCAAAAGACGTTTGAACGGAGCCAACCTACAGAATATCTAGAGTGCCTTTCAAAAAGAAACACATCTAGAGTGAACTATTGTGCGGAAGCCAACCTACAGGTTTACGTAACTAAATATCACAGTATAAAAATTGTTGGGGCATCATCCAACAGTAATTTCTCTATGATAAAGAATGTTAATACATATATATTACCAACTATCTCCGGGAGAAGAATAAACTATTTATAGATGGATAATAAAGCTCCGGGGTAGACAGGCCTCAAGCGAAGTTTTACTAAAACGAATATTTTTTTTAAATTAAGCATTTTTCAAATCTGGACTCTTATTTAAAAAATTAACACTTTTTAAATATGAACATTATTTAAAATAAACATGACAATAAAATAAAAACAAAAAAAGAAATGGAAATGAAACGAAAAAATTAGAGAAACAGAAAGAAAAACGGTCATAAAAAATTACAAAAGGTCAAACTGACTAAATGGGCCGGCCCGCTGCGGGAATACTTTAGGCGGCCCGCCGTTTGGTGCTGCCCATGGCGGTATATAGGATTGGCAATTCCTATACATCGCCCCGCGACGATGCAAACTTATCCCGTCGCCTGAAGGATTTCGCCAGTGGGCCGGCCCGTTTAATGCCATTTTTCAATTTCCCTTTTTATTTTATTCTCTATTTTCTTTCTCTGTTTTCGTTTTTTTTAATGTTTTCTTTTCCTTTTTGTTTCGTTTTCTGATTTTTTTTCTTCAGATTTTCGAAAACTAATTTTACAGATTTCAAAAAAAATTGGATTTTTGAAATTTGTTCAGATTTTTTAAATTTGTTCAGATTTCGAAATCTGTTCATATTTCAAATTTGTTTGGATTCAGAATTTTTTTCTGTTTTTCAAAATTTGCTCAGATTTTGAAATTTGCTAAGATTTCGAAATCCGAACATATTTTCAAAATTCATTTAGATTTCAAAATCTGTTCATATTTAAAATTTGTTTAGATTTTCAAAATTCGTTCAGATTTCAAAATCTTTTCATATTTTAAATTTGTTCATATTTTGAAAATTCGTTCAGATTTCCAAATCTGTTCAGATTTTAAAATTGTTCAGGTTTTCAAATTTGTTCAGATTCAAATTTGTTCAGATTTTAAAAATTGTTCAGGTTTTCGAATTCATTCAGATTTTAAAAATTGTTCAGGTTTTCAAATTTGTTCAAATTTTTCTGATTTTAAAATTTGTTCAAGTTTATAATTCGTCCAGATTTGAAAACAGAAAAAATAAAAAAAAGCGAAAACAGAAAACAATACCTTTTGTATTGGGCCGCTCCAATTTCGGCCCATGAAGGGGATCCCTTCAGGCGACGGATGCCAACAGCATCGCCTTCAAGCGATGCAAAGGAGCTCCCTATACGATTTGCCGATTCGAATCCACGGTCTAACACTTGGTAGGATCGTCCCCTACCGCTGCACCAGATGAGTGATGTTGCTTGCCTTGGAGAAGTGATTGTGTATGGACATAACATTCTTATAGCTAATAACGGAGAGATCACACACATCATGTGACTTAGCATAAAACAAAGGCTATTTGGTTGTTACTGGCTGCAGGGGCAGTGGAGTACGGTGGCGGGGGCAATGGCGGTGGCGGACTCAACAACGGTTGTGATGGACATCGACGACGGCGGCAGGCAGCGGCGACGTGAGCCGGCCATGACCTGCACCGCGCTGGAATCTGCCGGTAGAGGAAACTGAGCTGGATCACATGCGGCAGGGCAGGAGTGAGCACTTTTTGAATCAGAGAAAAGCATATGGAGACGGTAGAATTATTTTCATGGAGCATGACTAAGAGACAACTGTGAATATGAAATTTATTCTTTGCATTTGGGAACAACTATCTGAACTTAAGATAAACTTTAAAAAGAGTGACATTTTCAGTTTTGGTAAAGGCAAATGAGGTGGAGAATCAGTACAAAAAATTTGGTTGTGAGGACCACTCGTTACCTTCAACATAATCCAGAAGAAGATACTCTCGTGCCAAAGAAAGTTAGAGCGCTAGCTAGCAAGCCAAAAATATCGACTTCTGCTTATAAAATATGTTCTTAGGAGGTTACCAACGTGTATGCTATATTTTCTTGATATACTAAACGGGTAAGAGAAATACTAGACTTTATGGGTTTCGTTCTCTTCAAGCAAAGTGATCAGCTTAAAAGAATATATCGGTTGACATAATTTGTCATTCAAAGGACCAAGTGAGTTTAGCTATTGAGTTTCTAGAACTAAACAACAAATTTTTACTTTGCAAATGATTGTTTAAACCGTTGAATAAGGAGGGTGCGTGGGAAGAATTTCTACAAAATAATTAAATATCTCGAAACATAACTTTATCTCAAGTTTAAGTGAAACATATGGAGTCCCTTTTTGGAATAGACTTATGCGACTCAAGGCCAAGGCTTTTTAGTCGAGGCTCTTTCGTGATTGGTAATAGACTGACTGAATACACACTTTTGTGAAGATAAACGTTTTAGGTGTATCACCAGCCCCGCTCACAAAGTCCACGCCAAGGTAGGTGTAACATCACCCCACATTTGTTGGGTCCACAAAGGCAAGGACTGCACAAAGGCGTTCATGCCTAGGCGTATAAACCACCCATGTTACCTACGAAAACATTGGTTTCTTGTGCGTCTCGATGAAATTAAGGTTGTGACAGAGAGCTCTGAAAGCGGTGCTCGCCATCAAAATTGCCCATCATGTGTGGCAGCTATATGTTTTCATCACAATAATTGAAATACCATGTCAATAAAACTCTCTGGTGATTGAAGCAGATGGGAGGGGGGCAAATGCCCCCATACCGTAACTAAGCTTAGCCTCCGTAACGAGAAAACCTAAAGTACTTTACAGATAACTAAAGAAAATCTCCAAGTCCAAACATAGATATTTCAAAACCAGGAACTCTGACCATAGTAAATACCATGTTATGGTAAAAAATCATAACTTGCATGCCATCCAATCCTTTGGGTCCTGCTTGGGAAGTTTGGATGATTTTTCACCCGCAATTAGATGAAAGCCCGCAAAAATGAAAACAACCACACTATATGCCAATAACTCACCCCTTGATGTACGCGGGCAGAAAGCTCCATGTGACATATTTAACTTGAAGAGTGAAGATGAAACTACACGGAATATCAAGCTCATCGTGGACAAAATAGCAAGATGTAGGAACAACCAAAGTATGATCCTCTCATTTTTGCTCGTGACGAACTACAGTCAGTCGGCAACATCGACGTGGTACTTCATGTCACCGATGCATAATGCTGCGTCAATTACGATTAATATATATAAACATGTGTATTTCTCAACACTGGCGGAGCTACCTTAGCCCAACCGGGTGCACATGACACCGGGTCCATTTGATTTTTCTTTGTATATTGACAAATTTCTACCGTATGTGCACCCCTGAGCCCAATAGATGTGCACCCGTGTAGCCCAAAACATTGAAGCCCGAGTGTTGTGCACCCTGGAGTCATTTGCTGTAGATCCGCCGTTGTTTCTCAATACACAGGGAGTGCCACCAGTGAAACACACTTGTGAATAGTGTCGAGGTACTATGCTTAATTTATCACCGTGCTCATGAATGTATTAGTGATCACATGCTACCAAAATCCGTGTGGTAGAAATCCCCGACAAAATGAAACTCCACACATTACGAACTTTGTCAGTGTTGAATCAAGCTCAGTTGGTGGGCCTTCATATTTAAGGATTGCACTAGACTTGCCACATAGCTCTGAGCAGGATGTAAAGAAACGAGTACCCATTTAGCGTTTGTAGTACTTGGATGATGGAGTTGATCAACTACTCCAGGTTTCAAAAGTGAGGACGTCGTCTAGAAAAAACACTTCGATATGTCTAGTGTTTGTAGCATTGCAGGATTTAAGGTTAGAAAAGTTATTCATGATGCAATGTCTCATAGGTATGATTGAAAACATTGACTATTTTCGTGACTTGGCTAAGCACCTCATCATGCAAAAATATATTAGAATAACTTTTTAAGGGGTTCACTTTTTATATAGTAAAAATATACATACGATATTTTTTTAAAGCGAAAATATAACATAAAAAGAAATAAGAAAATCAAAAGAAAAAGAAAAAGGGAAGGAAATCTGAAATAAAACAAAAATTAAATAAATACGAAAACTAAAATGGGAACTGGAAAATAAAAATAAAAACGACAAAGAAAAAACAATAAAAACAAAACACGGGGAACCAAACATAGGATCTCTACCTGGGCTCAGGCGTCGGTGGGCTAACCGACGCTGAAGGCGTTAAATAGGGTTTACGGAACGAACGAATGAACGAACGAACGAACGGAGGGTTGAGAGCGACCTGGGCTTTGGCAGACCGTTTCATGGCCACTTTTGGGCCAACTTGCAATACGTTAACGACCAAACTCACTCAGTTACTCGAGCTGGCTGGTTCGTCTATTCCAAAAACGAAAGGCCAGCTAGGAATACGTTAACGACCAGACTCACTCGGTTACTCGAGCTGGCTGGTTCGTCTATTCCAAAAAAAAAAAGTAAAATTTGCTATTAGACAACGTTATTTCGTGTTTTTTGTCCAGTCACACTAAACTATTCTGTCTTTACTCATTACTATTACAATTTTATGTAATACATTGTGTGTACTAAAACGGAAAGTTGACCTCTTAATTTGCTCGCCGGCTGTTTCAGAGACCGTTTCCCTCCCGTTTAGCAGCTACATTGACTCCGACATGCAGCACTGTCGCCACGTGATTGGTATATTGTTCGCTGCAGGCTGGCCGACGCATGCGCGCTCGCGTAGTGCCAGCCATAAGGATTGTGTGGATGCGCCGCGCGGGATGGGCGTACCCGAAGACGGCCCGAGCATCTGACCCCGTTGTTGTCTTCACCGGATCCGGCACCGCGCGCGGCGAGTCTGTCATTTGGTAATCGGCTGGCCAGCCAGTACCAAACACATAAAAGAATGGGTTTGCTCGGTACTATTACAATTTCGTAGTCATCTGGAAATTGACATATATGCATAATCTGCAAATTGACCTCATAAAAATGAACGGAGAGAGTATACAAGTGAACGGAGAGAGTATTTAGGTATAGTTTTGACTGAATGCGATATACTACTATATATTAAAGACGTGCAAATCCACGAGCTATCAGCCACCCTCGCACTGTAGAAGTCTACAGTGTTCTACAGTGCGGGGGTGGGCCCCACATGAAACAGTTTTTTTTTACGATTTTTTTTGAATTTTTTTCCATAAAAGTTTTTTATATATTAAAGACATGCAAATCCGCGAGCTATCAGCCACCCTCGCACTGTAGAAGTCTACAGTGTTCTCAGTGCGGGGGTGGGCTCCACATGAAACAGTATTTTTTTTTTGCGATTTTTTTTTGAATTTTTTTTGTTTTCCAAAAAAATTATATTATTACTAACTACATTACGGAGATGCAAATTTGAGCCCTCACGTCGCTCCGCGTCTCTCCAGCTACTGTTCATAAATGTAGCTGTCTACAGTTACTCCATCCGATCCGTCAAACGACGATCCAACGGTCCACAGTCCACGCCCGTGACGCTTTTGCATAAAAGCCCCTCACTTACCGACAAAATAACCCGCAGTCCGCAATTCTACGCTACGAGGGATGTAAATAAAATTTGCGCATAACTGAAGGTCCTTCCTGCAAAAAAAGTCACCACTTCCCCCCTCCCCTCTCCCTCGCGCGCGCGGACGGAAATGGCAGCGGCCGCCGCCGCACGCCCCCGCCGCTCCGGCCCTTCCCCTCCAGATCACCGCACACGGCGAGCTGCGCCGTCCTCGCCTCTCCCTCTCCGCCGAATCTCGCATGCCGAAATTCCGCGTCGTCACCGGAATCGACTCCGCCGTCGCGCTGCCCCCTCCGCCGCGTCCGCAGGCCGCATCCGCCGCTCCGAAGATCCAGAGGAGGCGGCGCCGCCATCTGCAGGCGCCCCACGTCCGCGCGTGTCCCGCGGCCGCACGCGCGCGCCCCAGGTCGCTTTACTGCGCCGCCGGCGAGGTCCGCGCCGCCGTGCCAGAGCCGGCCTCTGCTGACGTCACGCTGACGTCCCAGCGGGCCTGGGCCGTGTAGCTGGGCTGTCTGCTGGGCTGGGCTGCCTGATGCGCAGCCGCTGGACCCTTTTTCCTCTTCTGTTTTTTTTCCTGTTTTTCTTTCTTAAAAAAACCTTCTGTAATTTTCGAAATACAAATTCAACAACTTACAAATCTGCACGATTTTAAAATGTGGACAATTTCCAAACTTGAATTTGGCCACAGAAACAATCCATAAATATAAATCTTCTCCGTACTTCGATACCTTCAAATCTGAACACATTTTAAACATGTGCATTTCCAAATTTGAATTACCTACACCAAGCTATTTACAAATGTGACGAACAAAATAAAATACACCAAACTATTTACAAATGTGACGAACAAAATAAACCTGACCACAACAATAAACGCTGACTATTCGCGTCATACGATCATAATTCAAATTTGAAAGTTTCAAGTAAGTTCAGCAAATTTATATATTCCATTCTACGGTCCAAAATAACTCAAGAAAAATATCAAGTTCCCTAAAAATTTACCAAAATCGAAACTTCTCAGAAAAAAGATGCACACACAAAAAAAAATGCACAAAATAATTGAAACAATATATGAAAAAAAAACTTCAAATATAACGACTTTCCAGATTTTTCGCATAAAAGATGCACCAAAAACCCCATTGTGCACCCCTTAAAATTTAAGGAATTTTTTAAAACTACATTTTTCCCAAACTTTACACACGAATAAATAAATGGCCATTTTTGTCTAACGTCTGTTCAACTAGCTTTCCATATATTTACCCATTTCTTTAAAAAAAAACTGCAAAACACAAAAAAGTCCAACAAATTCCGACATTTCGAATCACACGAGCGCGGGACAGGAGTTAAGTATATTGAATCTCGAGCATATCAATTTGTATCAAACATTCGTGTATATTTTCCCTAAGCAACATAATCATGTTTTCCTTTTGTTCATTTTTAACAATATGTTTTATCTGCATCGTGCAGCCCTGATATTTAGATCTCATATACGATAGAGTATTATTAGCTATAAAATATGAGTACCCTTTTAGTTGTTTTCAGATATGTTCCTTCAAAAAAAATTGTGAAGGTAACAACTGTCAGGACTTTAATAATAATTACATGAAAAGGTATGATATTTTTAAATTTAAAACTAACATTTCTTCCGGGCACTCATAATTTTCGACACGAATTTTAAACGTACTTTCCCATTGATACTTTTTTAAGCCAACGTCAAACAAAATAGTAACTGCAATTTGTGCGCTACAAGTTTTAAAAATTTCTCGACCACACAAGCACTTCCGACACAAAATTTTAAGCATAATTTCCCAACAGTAATTTTAAAAGTCACTTATCTATCGATAACAAATTTCCAACTATAATTTCCAAATTTTTCACCAAAGGCGCGGCGTGTCGACGCGCCAAAATTTAACTAGTGGTATCTCTATGCCCTGGACGTGTCATCTGCAAATCGTACAATTGCTCTGCGGCGCTTGCACACATGCATAATTCATTGACAAGAGCGTACATAATTTATTCAGAGAGCGATGGGCCACTCTGCGAAATGATCCCGGGCCACAATTATAAAACATCCCTCGGGCCTACATGATTTATTCAGAGAGCGATGGTACGGTCGCGCCCATGAACTCCTCGTCGGCAACGAGCCTGGCGAGCTCCTCCGGGGCGAGGCACACCTCGAGCGCCATGGCCCCCGCGCCGGCTCCGCCCTCGTACACGGTCACCTTCCCTTCCAGCTTGCTCCCCGCGCCGCTCCGCACGGTGACCGGCCGGCCCCAGCCGAAGTCGTTCCCGTACACGTCGAACCGCGGCGAGCTCCCCGTTACCAAATTCCAGTGAGCGGCTGCCGAAATCGCCGGCATGCATGCAAAGCTGGGCTCTCCCGGCCAGTACGCGAGCTTGTCCCTCGCGGTCGCCTCGTCGAAGGATGTGACTGCTCTGTTCAAGAGCCAAGCCGCCCAGCCCAGACCCTTGTCGAGGATGTCGCCGGCGGGGGACTTGGCGGCAGCGTGCTCCACCGCGTTGCCCGCGTATGCCGTCGGGACGCCGTCCACGCGGCCCCGGCATCCAAGGAGGAGGGTGTACATCGTCTCCTCGTCGGGCGCGAGCCTTCGGGCTCGGCACACCGCGCGCCAGACGTGCGCCAGTAAGGCCTGCAGCGACGATATGGTGGTGTTGGTGGTGATGATGGTGCCGGACATCTCGGCGTTCGCCCTCCCCTTGAGCTCCTTCATACTCTCCGCTGAGAAATGGAAGAAGCATTCCTCCACCGGCGGCCACGGGTCCAGACGCTGGCCGACGATGTCCTCCACGCTGCCAAAGGGCAGAGGGATCGGGACGGGGCAACCGTCGAGGAAGAACCTCCGGTGCACCAGCAAAGGCGAGGACACCTCGTCGTCGCCGCCAATGCCCCGGCGGCTGATCTCGGACCAGGTGTTGAACAGGCGCCAGAAGGCCGTCCCGTCGGCGACGGCGTGGTTGAGCGACATGGCGACGAACACGCCGTCAGCGAGCACGGTGACCTGCGCGGCCAGGAGTGGGAGGGAGCCCGCGATGGCGTCCACGCCGAGCAGGCGGTCGAGCGGGAAGAACGACCAAACTAGCCGCGGGATGCGGAGCGGGCCGGTGACGTCCGCGACGGTGACGCCGGGCGCCACGGCGTGCACGAACTCGGCGCCCTCGCCGCCGCAGCGCAGCGATACGACAAGGCCATCGCGGCCGGCCGCCGGCGTGGCGACGAGGCGGCCGGCGAAGGGGTAGAACCGTGCCAGGGCGCGCGCGAAGGAGGACTCTAGGCCTTCGACGACGGCGCCGGCAGCGCCGTCGGTGGGTGGGTTTGGGAGGAGGATCTCAAAGTTACGTAGCGGAACCGAGTTGCCCTAGACGAGGGTCCCGGGTTGCATGTTATAGGAGATAGGAACAACCCCTATCGTGGTTTACAAGCTATACGTATACGAGGTGGTATACTATACCATACTCGTATACGTATTCCTATTACATACTTTAACACCCTCCCTTAATCTAAACTTGGGAAAGATTTAGATTACGAATAAATTCATGAAGATTTCTAACTGGAAGGGCCTTGGTGAAACCATCTGCAACTTGATCTCTGCTGGAGATGAATTTGATATCCAGGAGTTTATTTGCCACACGTTCTCTGACAAAATGAAAGTCTATCTCAATGTGCTTTGTACGGGCATGAAATACTGGATTTGCTGACAGATATGTTGCACCAATGTTATCACACCATAAGCATGGCCTCTCTTTTAATTTAATTCCAAGCTCATGAAGAAGAGCTTCCACCCATATTATTTCTGCTGTGGCATTTGCTAGAGCTTTGTATTCAGCTTCTGTACTAGAACGTGAGACTGTAGCTTGTTTCCTGGCACTCCAAGAAACCAGATTTGGTCCAACAAATACTGCAAAACCTCCAGTAGATCGTCTGTCATCAGGACAGCCAGCCCAATCTGCATCTGAAAATGCACTTAACAGTGTGGATGAAGATGACTGAAATGTGATACCAAGCTTGATTGTACCTTTAACATATCTCAGAATTCTTTTAACAGATGCCCAATGAACAGTTGTAGGAGCATGTAAATACTGACAAACCTTATTAACAGAATAGGACAAGTCTGGCCGTGTGAGAGTGAGATATTGTAGTGCACCAACAACACTACGATAACTTGTAATGTCTTCAGGACCGAGAGGATCTCCTTGACTGAGAGAGAGATGATCAGTCGAAGACAAGGGTGTACTTTCTGGTTTGCAATCATGCATATTCGCCTTTTCAAGCAATTCTGAGGCATATTTTTCCTGTGTCAATAAAACTCCATTTTGTGTTTTCTTTACCTCCATCCCCAAGAAGAAATGCAGCTCTCCAAGATCCTTAATGGCAAAGTTTTCATTGAGGTCCTTGAGTAGAGCCGGAATGGCATGATCTGAGGAACTTGTAACAATTATGTCATCAACATAAATCAGCATGAATATGGTGACATCAGACTTTTGATAAAGAAACAAGGAAGTGTCTGCTTTAGAAGGAACAAAACCAAGAGCACATAACTTAGAGCTAAGTCTAGAGTACCATGCTCGAGGAGCCTGCTTCAACCCATAGAGAGCTTTATCAAGCCTGCATATATGATGAGGAGCATCAGGATCTTCAAACCCCGGTGGTTGTTTCATGTATACTTCCTCTTCTAAGAGACCATGTAAGAATGCATTTTTCACATCAAGTTGTCGCAATTTCCATCCTCTAGAGACTGCTACAGACAGCACTGTTCTGATAGTGGCTGCTTTGACAACAGGGCTAAAAGTATCTTCATAGTCAATGCCATACCTTTGTTTAAAACCTTTAGCAACCAAGCGAGCTTTATACCTGTCAATTGTACCATCTGCATTTTTCTTGATACGGTATACCCATTTGCAGTCAATTAAATTTCTGTTTGCACTAGGAGGCACTAAATGCCACGTTTTGTTTTGGAGCAATGCATCATATTCTTCCCCCATTGCTTTGCGCCATTTTGGATCCTCAAGAGCTTCAGACAGGGAATTGGGCTCACCTGTAGAAGCAAACATACTAAACCGAATACTTTTATCAGTATAAATTTTTGGTTGTTTACCATACCTAATTGTTCCATCTTTGAACTCTTTTGGATTTTTGATGCCTTTTTGCAGCCGGGTCCTAGCAGAAGGCGCAGCTGAGGCACCAGGGTGACTTGGAGCAGAAGATCCAGAGTCGCCATCATGTGGCCTGCTCTCATCATCAGCTGATGATTGCAGCGGGGTCCCATGCATGGAGTGTGATGATGGCGAGGGCGACCGTGCATGCGACGCGGGAACGGTCCGCTGTCGAGGGCGACGTGGCGGTCGTCGAGTGGCGCGCAGGAGATGCCGACGCGGAGGCTGTCGGGGCATGCATGTGCGGCGGTGGCGACGTGGCGGTCATCTGCTGGCTCGCGGTGGGCGATGCTGATGCTGTCGGCGCAGGCGAATCAGGAGGAGAAGCATCTGCCTCGGGATCGGGTGGTCCATGATCCGAGGCTGATTCTTGCTCAGAATCAGCGCCAGTTTCGTCATGTAGTGCAGAATCTGTCTCTTCTTCATTCTCTTCATTTTCTTCACTGTTTTCACTCGAATTTGAATTTTCGGCTGAGTTTTCTTGCTCATCTTCAGTATGGTCCTGAGCATGGTTAGCAACAATGGGTACAATAGGTACAGGCATATGATCATCATGTTGTATATCCCCATTAGCAATAGATGATGAATGTGTTGGTAAAAGAAGAATATCATTGCGGAGACGTCTACCAGCATTAGGATGGAGATCAGCAAAAGGAAACACATTTTCATCAAAGACAACATCACGAGAGACATAGACACGTCCAGTGGAGACATCTAGACATTTAACACCTTTGTGGCGAGGACTGTACCCAAGGAACACACACCGTATGGAGCGATATGCAAGCTTTCGTTTATTGTATGGACGGAGGTTGGGCCAACAAGCACAGCCAAAAATACGTAGAGAATCATAATTGGGTTTGGTATGAAGGAGACGCTCTACAGGAGTATCAAAATCAATTACTTTGCTAGGAAGTAAGTTGATAAGAAAAGTGGCTGTGAGAAAGGCTTCATCCCAAAATTTTAATGGCATAGATGCATGTGCAAGCAAGGCAAGGCCAACCTCAACTATATGACGGTGTTTACGTTCAGCAGAACCGTTCTGTTGATGTGCATGGGGGCAGAAACATGGTGAGTGATCCCAATTTTTTGAAAGAAGCCATTTAGTTTCTCATACTCGCCTCCCCAATCAGTTTGCATGGTGATAATTTTTCTATCAAATTTGCGCTCAACAAAGGCTTGAAAGTTGAGAAAAACTTGATAAACATCAGAACGGTTCTTAAGCAAATAAATCCATGTAAATTTACTGTAGTCATCAATGAAGCTTACATAATATAAATGTTTTCCTACAGAAGCAGGTGCAGGACCCCATACATCAGAGAACACTTGTTCCAAAGGAACAGTAGATACACTAGTGGATACAGGGTATGGTAGCTGATGACTCTTAGCTAACTGACAGGAATCACAAACGTAGGGATTTATTTCAGGAGTAAAGAAATCTCATTTTTTTAAGAACTTGTTGCACCACAAACGAAGAGGGATGTCCTAAGCGGCGATGCCATGTAGAAGACGATGGCTTTATTGTGACGAAAGCTTGCTTGGAAGACCCGGTAGAATAAGGCACTAGCGGGTAGAGACCACCATGACATGGCCCTTTAAACAGGACGCTTCGTGTTGCCTGATCCTTAATCAAAAAGAAAGATGGATGGAATTCAATAAAGACATTGTTATCAAGTGTAAGCTTATGAACAGAAACAAGATTCTTTGATGCACTAGGAACATGCAGGATATTTTTGAGATGTAAATTACTATGGGGAGTATGCAACATAGAGTGACCAATATGACTTATAGACATACCATTGCCATCAGCCGTGTGCACATGATCACGGCCCTTGTACTTGTCGTAGGTTGTCAGCTTGTGGAGTTCACCCGTGATATGATCTGTAGCGCCACTATCTGGGTACCAGTTTGTATCAACTCCATAGGATGCGACATTAGCAACATTGGCACCTTTGCCATTACCTTTTCCATTACCTTTGTTATCACGGACAACATCATCATCAGAATCAGAACGCGAGTCATCCTTGAGGCGCCACCAGCAGTCAGAAGCAGGGTGACCATGTATCTTGCATATTTGGCAGGTGACATTGACATAGGGGGTGGGGGCGCGGCCATGTCCACGACGGCGTCCTCTGTTATCACGGCGATCACGTCGACCAGCATCACGTCGGTCGTCATAGCGACGACGATCATCCCAGCGACCAGCATCATCACGGCGCCCAGCATCTCTGTCATAGTGATCACCACGCCAGCGGTCACGGTCACCACGGTCACCACGGCGATCGGCATCTCTGTCATAGTGATCAACAGAACGTCTACGGTCACCGGAACGTGGGTCATCGCCGCGAGGGTGACTGTCACGTCCATAGCGGCTAGCAGCATTAGCGGACGAGGTGAAGGCGGCGTCTTGACCTGTGGCAGCAAGCATATCCTGGCGCATGTCGTGCGCACAAATCTGAGCATATAGATCATCAAGACCAACAGAGTTGTTACCATTGGTGGCTGCCACCACATCATTGTAGCTTGCGTCGAGGCCGTTGACGATGTAGCCCACCATCTCGTCCTCCTCCACGGGCTTGCCAATGGCGGCAAGCTCAGAAGCGAAGCCCTTCATCGTGGCGAAGAAGGCAGCTGCGGTGAGGTCGTTTTTCTTCGTGCCATTGAGGGCGCCTCGAAGTTGGTTGATCTTGGCGCGTGATCCAGCGCTGAACATCTTTGTTATCACGGCCCATACGCCGGACGTCGTATCGACGCCAACGACATGAGCGAGGATTTCCGGTGAGAAGGAGTTGAGGATCCATGTCATCACCGTGGAGTCCCGAAGCACCCAAGCATCATAGGCCGGGTTTGGGACCTTGCTTTTCTTCCCCTCTGTATCAACCTCCAGGAACTGAGCCGGGGCAGCTTCGGTGCCATCAAGGAGATTGAGCACCTGAGCTCCTCGAAGCGTGGGGTAGGCCAAGGTCTTCCAGAACAAGTAGTTCGACCTTGTCAGCTTCTGAGAGGGAGGGTTCCCCAGGGCGGCGGTCAGGGACGCAGACGAGGATGACGACGCCATTGATGCCGAAGGAGGGGTGGGTTTCCGATCAAGGAGAGATCGTGGTTTAGGGTTTTATAGGTTTCCGATCACGGGGATCGTGGAGCTTTTTCCGATCGAAGGGATCGTGAGGAGCTTGTGGTGTGTTTGTTTTCCGATCAAAGGATCGTGAGGGGCTTGTGGTGTGTTTGCTTTCCGATCAAAAGATCGTGGGAAGGGTGTATGGCGGCGGCGGCGGCAGGAGAAGCTTCCAGCGGCGGCGGCGGCTAGGTTTTCGAGCAAGGCTCTGATACCATCTCAAAGTTACGTAGCGGAACCGAGTTGCCCTAGACGAGGGTCTCGGGTTGCATGTTATAGGAGATAGGAACAACCCCTATCGTGGTTTACAAGCTATACGTATACGAGGTGGTATACTATACCATACTCGTATACGTATTCCTATTACATACTTTAACAGAGGACGCCTTTCTGGATGTGCTCGACGGTGAGCATCCGGAGGTCCCACGGCGTCAGGTGGATGGTCTCCAGCGGCCGCGCAGTGGGTGGTTCAGGCCGGACCATGCGCCGGGACACGATCCTTACTACGTCGCCCATTGATCGATCACCGTGAGCTGCTTAAGCAATTAGCGCGCGCTGCTCTTCTTATCCCTCCCGGTACTCCCCCACGCTCTTCCTCTTCGTACGTGACGTGCAGCTGGACACATGGTCGGGCTCACCAGTCCGACAAGACCGGGACACGCACTTTCAAGTGTTAACAGGGGAAGGACGATGGCCATTCATAGCTTCGCAACGCATGGGCCATACGGACGTACTGTACGTGTTACTATAGGAGCAGTAACAGTTTCTTGCTGAAAAACGATGATACCCTCCGACCAAGCAGAGATTCAGTAAACTGCAAGCTGAGATTACTTATCTTAGAGAGATGCAAATCGACCAAGAAAACCCGTATACGATGTCGCGCACAACTTAGTAGTGCCCGAAGAGACTAAAGTTCAGTATTCATAGACTGACAGCATAGAGTGGATAGAACTTAGAGCTAAACTTTAGCGAGTCCATTCTGAGTTTCATTCACAAACAACCATCCTCGGACGCCCCAGGTCATACACAACAGCATAATAGTGCTATGATTGTTTACATCTAACAGCGATGCGATCGAACAAACACTATAAGAACAGAGCTGACACAGGGGATTCCGAGAGTACAATCACCACAGTTCCATGGCAAAGCAACAAATCTATGCTCTAACAGCAATTCGTTGAACAAAAACTACTCAACACCAAATGCACTTTGCCCCACTATGTAGCTATATCCTTCGCTGAGTTCTGAACTTGTATGCACTTCTTTGTTAAGGCGTTACTTTCATAATATATAGCCACTCGTTCCATGCCATCATATTGAGTTCAAGATGATAATAACACAACAGAACTGGTTCAAAGCTAAGTGCTCTTCTACTAGTAGCATAAAAGACCAAAACGGTATCCAGACGGAGGAAGTGAAATCAAAATATGAACACCGCGTACAGTTTAAAATATACTGTAAAAATAATTCGAAATCTGCAGGCTGAGTCATTAGTAATGACAATCTGAAGCAGAGTTCAAGAGAAGTGTAAATCTATTTGGCAACACATGGATAAAAATCCAGAGTAGGTAGTTCGGAGAACTGCAATCCGACACAATCTTGAGTCTGAAGAGACTAAGATTCAGAAACTGCAATTTGAGAGCATTGCAGGCACGTACTACAAGCTAACTAGAGTTAAAATTCCGAATCTCAGTTATACACAAATCATCAAATTTAATGTATCAACTAACATTGGGGCGTGTGCTACTGAAGAAACCCAGGATGTACTAGCTATCACTGCTGAATCCTGAACCAGTCAGATCGCTAAATGTCACTGCAAATCAGAAATGACACCAAGAATTGCAGATCAGAACACATAAGCCAACATACGAAGAATGCCTTACAGGTATGACGATTACCTCGTTCTGCTTCTCTAAGGACGGGCCAGGCTCGCCCCTCTGGCCGACAATGTAGAACAGCACACACGACACCACGCTGAGCGCCAGAGACGCGCCGAGGACGGCGAGGACGCCGTAGAATCTCCCTCTCCCGTCGGGCTCGCCTGGAGGACTCCCCGGCGCTGTCGCCGATGTGGAGGAACACGGGCCGCTGCATGAGGCTCCGAGACGGCTGAGCCTGAGCGCAGAGTGTATCCCGCGGGCAGCGTGGCGGCTCGCGTCCCTGATACTGAAGCACTCGCCGCCACGCTGGCGACGGCCGCCGACAGGGGAGTCATCCGTCGTTCTCGGCCACTCGGAGTCTGAGGCCGAGGATCTATGGACGAGAGAAGAGAGGAACCGGTCGAGGACGATGTCGCTCCGGCGAGCCTTGGCGCTGGCCATAGCTTCAGCTTCCTCGGGGATGAAATGCTCCGGGCGAGGCTGCTTCCTGCCTCGAGAAGGTGGGCGGTTGGAGGAGGAGGTGGAAGCCGCCGTGCGGAGCCCTGACGACGACGCTGACGGTAATGCGGAACCTAGGCTGGCAGAGGGAGGAGGCGGATCGCCTTCGGACGGTGCGGCGGGCGCGGCGACGAAGCGCTTAGGGGAGTACTGCTTCCTGCTCCGCCACGGAATGCGGCGGTAGGAGTCCGGCGGTGAGGCGTGCGCGATCTTACCGGATCAAGTGCCAACCAAATTACTCTGCTTAGTTCAGACGAAACGAGAACGTGACCAAGAACAGAATGCTTCGGGTTGGCGATCTTACCGGAGCAGACACGTTTTAGCATCTTGTCGTTTCCCGGCGCGGAGCCGGAGCCCCGATCGAGTGTTCCCGTCGCCAGCGCGGAAGAGGACGACGCGCCAAGAACAGAAGCCCTGGACCCGTCCGGTTCAGCATCGCCCGCAGCGGTTAATCTCATCAGGCCGGCCTGCTTCCTGCCTCTTGATCGTGGGCGGAAGGACGAGGACGGCGGCGTCGCTTCCGGAGCCGCTGATCGAAACTCTGACGAGTTCGCGCACACATGAATCAGCATATTCAAGAACAGAGGATCCGGCCTTTCGAGCCACAGCGAACGCGTACCAATGGTTGGAGATCTTACCGAAGGGAGTCGCGATCGCGATAGGATTCTCCAACGCCTCACTGTCCTCTTTCTCGATGCTTCCCGATGCGGCCGCGGCCTCGCTCGGCTCCGGCCAAGGTCCCTGCTGCAACGAACGAACCAAATTCAAGAACAGTGCATTTCTAGGCTTTCGGTTTGCCCACATTTCTGAACAGCCATTGACTACCTCAACTTCCTTTTTCTTGGCGCTCTCCGATGCCACGCCATGGACGGAGTTTTCCGAATCCGAGATGCGCTCCTGCGCGCCGTCCTCGGCACCGGCCACCGCTTCGCCGCCCTGCTCCGTGTTCCCCTCGGACGGATCAACGACCGCGCGCTCGTCTCGCTCCATGGGCAATGTGATCGATCGAGTTCTTGTCGTGGGACGAAGAGGGAGCGTGAATGGGTGTGGAAGTGGAGGGAAGGCGGTTGTTTGAAAGACGCGGGACGGGGCGGAGCGGAGTGGAGATGGTGGGCCTGCGCGGGCGGTTATGACGGCAGACACGAGTTCGGGTAACTGCTATTCGGTATTGCTTCGAGATCCGTGCGATTCCAGGGGCAAACACTGTCGATGATAAGGTGCCGTTGCACACCCCCAAATGGGCCGGCCCAACATGCGGAGCGTACCTGCTCGCCCCTCTGTAGTTTATGGGCCAGCCTAGTAGTGCACCTGTTTCATTTTTTTTCGTTTCTTTTGGCTGTTTCTTTTTTCTTTCTTATTTTTCCTGTTTCTTTTTTGTTTTTCTTTTTTTTGGCTGTTTCTTTTTCCTTTCTGTTTTATTTTTTTGATATTTATAAATTTAATATTTTGAAAATATTTTTAATTATAAAAAATGTTAAGATTTAAAAATTATTCATATCTAAAAAATGTTTAGATTTGAAAATTGTTCATCTCTAAAATTTGCTCATATTTTAAAAATCATTCAAAAATATTTTTTGTTAATAAAGTTTTTGTTTACTTTTTAAATATTGTTCAAAAAGTAATTTTCGTTCATAGACTTTTTTCTGTTCACTTTTAAAATCGTTCAAAAATAAATTTGTTCACCGACATTTTTTGTTCACCTTTAAAATTGTTCAGAAATAGTTTCGTTCAACGACATTTCCCGTTCATTTATAAAAATTGTTCAGAAATAACTTTCGTTCATAGACTTTTTTCTGTTCACTTTTTAAAATTGTCCAAAAATAAATTCGTTCACCCACCTTTTTTGTACACTTTTAAAATCGTTCAAAAATAATTTTCGTTCATAGACTTTTTTCTGATCACTTTTTAAAATCGTTCAAATATAAATTTGTTCACCGACCTATTCTGTTCACTTTTAAAATCGTTCAAAAATAGTTTCGCTCAACGTCATTTTCTGTTCATTTTTTAAAATGTTCAAAAATATTTTTTGTTCAATAGCCTTTTATGTTACTTTTAAAATCATTCAAACTAGTTTCCGTTCACCGCCATTTTCTGTTCATTTTTTAAAATCCTTCAAAAATAGTTTTCGTTCACTGCCACTTTCTGTTCACATTTTTTATTTTTTAGATATTATTTTAAATTTTCATTTTTTGTAAAGACGGTCAAATTTATAAAAATGTTTGGATTTAAAAAATGTTCAGATTTGTAAAATGTTCCAATTTGAAAATTGTTCATATTTAAAAAATTGTTCAAAAATAATTTTCGTTCATAGGGTCTTTTGTTCACTTTTTAAAAATCGTTCAAAAATAGTTTCCGTTCACCTTTATTTTGTGCTCTTTTTTAAAATCGTTCAAAATTAGTTTTCATTCACCGGCCTTTTATGTTCACTATTAAAATCGTTAAAAAATAATTTCCGTTCATAGAATTCCATTAAAAACCAAATTCCGTTCAACGACGTTTTCAAAATCGTTCAAACTCAGATCCCGTTCAAACACACAATTCGTGCCACCGTTCTCCCATTTCCGTTCGAAACCAAATTCCGTTCAACGACATTTTAAAAAATCGTTCAAACTCTGATCCTGTTCAAACACACTTTTCGTGCAACCGTTCTCCTATTTTCCATTCAAAAACAATTTCTGTTCAACGATGTTTTCCAAAAGTAGTTTAAAGTCGGATCCTTATCAAACACACAATCCGTGAAACCGTTCTCCCATTTCCGTTCAAAACCAATTTCTGTTCAACGACGTTTTCAAAAATCGTTCAAACTCAGAGCATGTTCAAACACACAATCCGTGCAACCGTTTTCCCATTTTCGTTCAAAACCAAATTCCGTTCAACGATGTTTTCAAAAATCGTTCAAACTCAGATCCCGTTCAAACACACATTCTGTGTTCAAAAATAGTTTCGAACATCTCGTATATGATCGTCGAAACGAAAAAAATACAACATGAAAGTTGGGCGAAATGCGGATGTTAACCTACTCGTCAAATAATATTTCAAACGGTCAGCCGAGCGTGACAAATTCAATACAATTTGGCTAAACAGGTTTTAAACATCTATTCAAAATTGAGAAGTTATAATCGACGAAACTCGAAACTAAGTGTGGAAATGGAACCTACTCGTGGACCCGCATAATTTTCGTGTACACAACTTTCAAAGTAGTTCAAGTGTTCATAATTTTCGTGTAGTAGCGATGCTACTCTGCTAAAACGCAATGAACGAAGAAACAGGAAACAGTACAACACCGGTAGTCGTCGATGCGCTTCAGAACATAGCACGTTCATGGGCCAGGCCTACTATCGCTGGGTATGTGAACGCGTCTTATTGACGCATAGGTCCATAAGTAGGATGTCCCGATTCCAGGTAATAGCATCTCATTGCTAGCGGCGGCCCATGAAAAGCCCACGTTCAGCGATCGATTAAAAATACACAGATGGATCAGGTTGTACTAGTACATTTTTCTTGGAAAAGAGGTCACCTTTTGTGAAAAAAGAAAAAAAACCAAAATTTGTAACTTCGAAATCCCCATGTCTAAAAATAGTTTCGTTTAAAATATTGTATTGCCTACACTGAAACCTCTAAAGCAGAACACAATTGTACAACAATAAATGCAACAATAATGTGATGAAAGTGCAATCTACAAATAACCAGACAGGAAAAAATATATATATAAAAGGGTCACATGATGTGTTTTTTTTCTCTCCATCCCACCTTAGTATGTGATGTGTGTTTTTGTAATTGGGTTAGTCAGCTAGGTTGTACGGGCTTCACTTTGCATGTAGGTCTTTGTGGGCTTTGCCATGATGTTTGATTTTTCCCCCTTCAAATTGCACACTTTTTGAAAATTACAACTTGTGAAATAACCAGACAAAAAACAGAAAACTCTAGTTTCACTCTTCTTGACAAAAGTGCAAATTGTATCGAATGCCGGTTTAAGATGCTAATTATTGTGAAAAATGCAACTCATATGTAATATCGGTCGTTAGTTGCACGTTTCTCGAAACAAATGTGTATCTCATATTGAAAACCGGTCGAATTTACGGATTTCTTTTGAAAAGTGCATTTCATATAGAATACCTGTTGGAGTTGCAAATTTATTGAGAAAAAATGTAACTCAGATTTTTTTTAAGGAAAATACATATATAACCTTGGTTGTACTTTTCTTGAAAAAAAGTGCAACTCATAACGACTACCGGTTAGACATGATCATTTCTCATGGAAATTGCAACTTATGTCGAACACCGTTTACTAGTTTCATATCTCTTGAGAAACAAATGCAACTCATCTTGGAAACGGAATGGAGCTGTACTTTTGTCATAAAAAAATACCAGTTGAACTCCCAACCTCTGAACTAACCACATTCGATGTCAAAACTCCACCTGAAACAGTCACCGGCGTTGTAGGATTAGCGGCAGAGGCTATGTCATCCCTCCAGCTTATTGTTACCATTACCCACGAGCTTTGCTAATGGCCTCGGAATATTCAGCGCATGACACTTCCTCCAACCAAATTACACTTCTTCTTCTTCTTCTTCTTCTTCTTCTTCTTCTTCTTCTTCTTCTTCTTTGAGTCACCTAGAATATATCGGCCGAGCATTGCCAGCTATATCTTCAAATTTAGTAGAATTTGAAAAAATGAGATGCCTTTTGAAATTTTGCAATCTCTTAAAGCGTGCGTCAGACAAGTCCTTGGCATGTATGCCGAACCTTGTAGCCAGGAGAGATTAAAAAGAGTAGCTGACGGTGATATTTCAGTGTAAACCGGTGGACAAATCAGCTTGATTAGCCTCCTCTATGGGGTAAGGAATAGTTTGCTTTGTTTGAGTTGAGAGTTGGAACCAACGAAAGGATGCTCTGCTGACTGCTTCCCCTGCTCTGTTTTTAGCCTACAGAAGATGGAACCTGTATCGACTAATAGAGGAGGTTCGCGTCACTTTCTGATCCTTCACGCGCAAACGCTTGACTTGACTTCTCTCCCCACCCTGCTGCTACCCTTTTGGTCTCTACTGGGGTGTTTTCTATCTAATCAAACATAGGAAAACCATTGCATGGTCTTGAATATTTTTCGAAGAATAAGTCTTGAATTCAAAAAAACATATAACCATGTTATTACTCACCCGTCCCGAATTATAGTCGCGGAGGGACACCTAAAAGTACAAACAACAAGTACAACAGGCGACAAGTTTTAAAAGGTACTTCAACTGCCTAGATGCCACCAGAGCACTAAAAATGTAAGAAACCAAAGACCGGTGTGATTCATCTGTACAAAAAAGGAAATTGTTTTCCCTTTTTATTGACACTTGGATATTCTTACAAGACCCAAGAAAAAAGACTCGTGCAAATGCTAGAAAAGGTGAAGTTGCCACCCCCAAACATTACAAGACAAGCGGCACCATCACCATGGACGCCAAACACCTAAACCTTAGCTGAAGAGCTAGAACAAAGTTTACGAATTAAACCAAAGAATTTGGGTTGCACTAATCAACTTGATCGATCGCCTCTTGTTCGCTGCTCGCGGCCGGACAAGCTCGGCGACGCAGCGAAGGGCCGCTCAAGTTACTGACCTGAACACATACATACACGAGTTCTCGTGTAGACAGCACGTAGTAATAGTTTGGTTAATGTACAGCTGATCCTTCGCAGTGATCTCGATCGTTTCATTCGTCGAACATCTGGAAGGCGAAGTTACCCTGGCCGGAGAGCTCGTCGACGATCTGGAGGTTGATGTCCGAGTTGCCGTGGAGCCAGAGCGGCGTCGCTGGAAGCGGCGGCGGCGCGGCAGGCCCTGCGTCTGAAGATAAAACACATCAGAATTCAGAACATTCTTCTCAGGAGCATAAAAAATGATCGGGTCGGACGATGCTTACTCTGCAGCATTGGGAGGCTGTTGCTGCTGTCGCTGGCGTGGAGGAGCATGGTGGCGCCGGCGTCGGCCTCCTGCAGGCTGGCCCGCTGCTCGAACGCCTCCAGCAGCAGCTGATGCACGTACGCCTTCTGGGCCCTGTTCAGATGCTGCGGCGCGCACTCGACGCCGCCGACCTCGATCTTGACGAGCTGGCAGATGGAGTTCACGTACACGGTGACGCCGCCGGCGCCGCCGGGCTGCCCGCCGTACGCGTACACCTTGTCACCGGCGTCGCACGTCCTGGCGTGTCTCGTCGTCAGATCCCACATCCGGTCCGTCATCCCGTCGCCCATTATCTGCAAAGAAAACAGAGCAGTCAGAACCCGAACGGAACCTGCCATGATTTGCCAATCTGATCATGAAGAAGCCATGGATTACCCCACGCAGTAAGTCAGGCTTGACGGTGAGCATCTGCAGGAACTCCTGCACGGTCCTCACGTTGTTCTGCGCCAGCTTCTGGTGGAACGCTCCTGCCTTGCCGATCTTCTCCAGCCGCCACACGTCGTCGCCGAGCGCCGGAGGGTAGTGCTTCCGGTACACTGCATACACCAAAAACCGCAGCTTAGAATGATCGTTCTTGCACAGCGAAATCGATGGAGGAGTTCGTCGTCGATGGACGTACGTTCGCCGCGGTGGTCTCGGACATTGAAGGCCTCGGTCATGGCCTCGGCGACCCTGGGCCCGTCGTAACCGGTGCCCTGCACGACACGTGCACCGATGCGGAACTTGCGGCAGCGCAGCCACGAGGAGTTGTCCGTGAACTGGAGCTCGCCCACGGTGGCACGCCCGTCGCGCATGGTGAGCGCGACGTCGCCCGTCAGCAGCGGGCGCTTCCCGGCGCGCTCCTTGACGATGCCGTGCGCGAACTCGCCGGCCGTCCAGTCCTCGCGGCAGCCGTCCGCCGGCGGGAAGTCCCCGATGAGCGGCACCAGCTCGACGCGCAGGAACTGCGGGGCGTTCCGCGACGGCGAGCCGGTGTCGGCGTCGAGGAGGACCACCTGGAGCGGGTGGCCGTTGGCGTCCTCGATCTTGCTGCCCGTGAAGATCGGGAGTTGCGGCGGGTTCAGGAACGCCAGCCTCCACGCCGCGCACGGTGAGGACAGTGGCGGCGGTGGTGAGGTCTCCGGCGACGCCCTCTCGATGTACCTCGGGCTGCGCACAAGCCCCGCCTGCAGCTCCTCCTGCACCTGCCATCATCAAGAAACAGAGCAGTCAGAACAGAGCCCGAACGAACAGAGCAACGATGTGGATGGCGATCGTGCAGTCTTGGTTGCGTACCACTCGGCGCAGGAGAGGCTCGAGCACCATGAACACATGCTGCACCTGCTTCTTCATCATGGCCTCCTTCATCACCCTGGAAACCCAAGAATCAGCAAAAAACTCCAAACACATCCATGGGACCGCGACGAGATGGAAGGAAGCTATAGCTCACGTGGAGAAGGAGGGATGGCGGTCCATGCGCTTCTCGTTGGGCTGCTCTTCCTCGTTCTGGAACCCGTCGTTGAGCCGCTTCGCTGCCATGATCACTCGCACAGCAGTTCTCCAGGTGCAAGAGCTACTAGTGTCTCTTTCTCCGTCTCCGATTTCGTCGAGAGAGAGGGAGGGAGGGAGAATGGAATGGAGTTGGGGTGCGGTGGTTTGGCTCGATGGGAAGGAGAGGTCGGACAGGTTATATAGGCGGGGTGGCGACGGGAAGGTGGCGGGAAGATTCCGGGAAGGTGTGAGGAAGAAGGGTCGCTTCAGTTCGGAGTGGCCGATCGAGCCCGAGAGTGATGTAATGCCCCTGAGTCGAGAGTATGTCATACTGTAATAGAGTGGTCAAGTCGCTCTCCACGCGGCCGTCGTCCCCGCCGGAAACACTCCGGCGTACGCTTTCGGCTCATGAGACGGCGACGGACGCTGATAAGCGGCCGCCGTGTCGACGGAAATGACAATATCCCGGTGCACTTTTGTGGATTCTGATGCTTACAACAGTGGTTTTTCGAGCAGGGGTTCTTGTTCGTCCAGACATGTCACCGCGGTAAGTTGTCATGGGGTTTACATATCTTGCCATGAACGCTGCTCAATATTATCCCAGATGATCAGTACGCC
Source organism: Poa pratensis (assembly GCA_947311845.1). Classification (NCBI taxonomy): domain Eukaryota; kingdom Viridiplantae; phylum Streptophyta; class Magnoliopsida; order Poales; family Poaceae; genus Poa; species Poa pratensis. Next base: position 34,992,819 of record CAMZMU010000108.1, on the reverse strand, counting down.
CGATGCTAACAATAGTCATCTGCTTGTAGGTTATTAGTATGATTTTACTTGTACATCATAGAACCGTGGTAGCATAAGAAGATTAAAACTTTTGAACTTGTAAGCGGATTAAAATGCTTGACGAATTTGGGAAGTTGTCAGGAAGGTAGTTCCTGCAGTGACCAACTAAACTAACTGATGATTCTCATAAAGAAAACTAAACTAACTGATGGTCCAGTCAGCCGACAAAGATGGAGTAACCAACATCTGCTGACACGAAGCATATATAACCGAAGTCCACTCCATCTGAAAGACTACAACAACTATACCGGTGTGGTATAGGCTTCCAGTACATTATATTAGTTCCACACTTGTTGATCATACATCGATCCTTTGAGCAATTTTTGTCTTGCTAACTTTGTGCTCTCTCTGAATATTCGACAATATCTTCAGTATTATTGCCTTATTGGGTACGTACTTCAACTACCAAACAGGGATTTTTATATGATGAGACCCATCAATGGCTGCGGCTTTCAGAGTAATGAATTGTTGAGAGATTGCGAAGCTGGGTTAAGCATGTAGGGCCTCTGGCCCTCTGCTCCTTACTATGTTATTGTTTGTAAGAGTATGATACAGGGAAGACGCGTTTAACCCGCCATTAAGTGTGATTTAGTCCAGATCCCCCATCCAAATGTCCATTTACTAATGCAACAACAAGCCCAAATAACACTCTAAAGAACAGTTCAGTCTACGACAGAGCTCGAGCCCTCTGACTAGACCCTGGAAGAGCCATGACTACCTTTTTTTTTGCGAATAGAAGAGCCATGACTACCTGTATATATGCCATCACATAACTGAACTTGTCGATCGAGATAAGCTAACTAATTTGGAGAGCGGAGGAGTGGTCTAGTTAATCTCGTTCAAATGCAAATATTCCTCTCCGTCGTCAGAGTTGAGGGCAACTTGGCAGGATCACGCGGTTACTAGACACGGCGGCCACACATTGGCGCGCAGATGCAATAATCTAAGCGCGAGAGAACGCGTTACACGTCGGAAGCTAGCAGAGGAAGGAGGAGACCTTGACTTGGAACAATGCTATGCTAGAAATGCTCCAAGCCTCAAGGTACTACTAGTACTGCTCCAAAGAAGAAGGTGTGGCCCGATTTGTGGCCATGAATCTATCGATTCCTCTTTGATGCTTTCCTTGTGGTTGGTTCTCGCGAATCAAACGAGATAGTTATCAGCTATGAAACTGATGGAATTGGAATCGGATGCAGCAGAAGAAGCACGAGCAGAAGATCCCAACCGCGTCCGTCATGAAACGCGTACGAAGGCCAAGACTTGTAGTATCATTGTCTATCGGCCGGTCAAGATCTGCAAATAAGGCACATCAATCGATAGTGTCCAATTCTTAAACAGTGCTCGCTCGGGTTTTGTATCCCCGATTCGGTCGTTATCGCCGTTGGTGCGGAACTAGTTGGGGCCGTGCGCGATCGATCACGCTCGATCGATCGCATCATATGTCACCATGTCCCTGTCCATCGCAGAAGATCTCCATGTCAGTCCTACGCCGCGTGTAGACTTCATGGGCATCCCATCCCTTTCGTTTCTTTTCCTCAAACTCGTCCATTTCAACTTGTTCTGTTGCAGTGCACAGCTTGCCTCCTCCTCCTTCTTCTTCTCCCAAAGGAAAAAAAAGTAATACACACAACCAGATATGACATGATTTCAAAATTATTTCGTGACAATGGAAATTCATGTCAAAGTACGCGACAAGGTCGGTTTTTGGCCAGTTTCCCTTATGAACTGGCCAACTCTTTCTTCTATATCAATGAAAAATTAAGATTTCGTCACGTTTCAAAAAAAAGTACGCGACAAGGGTCTTGTCGGGGCCGGATCATCGGTATAATCCTTTCAATTTCAATTTTGCCATGCGACTGAAAATTGACTTTTTTTTTGTGCAAATATATGGTATGAACCCCAAGATTTGTGCAAATATAATAAATTAATTAAAATGATGATGGAACTGTTTTGTTGACCGAGAGTAATCACTCTGTTTTGACTACCTATTATATCGATCGATTTAAACACAAGAAGTTAGCGCCAAAATCTTAAGCTCCTCTTCAGTTTCCCTACTTTTACGAGTATCTCGCTTCCTACTAGATTTCGACGCAGGACTTCTGAAACGAATCAACACCACGAGAGAATATAAAAATAGAACAAATAATCCTGAGCACCTTTGGACCCTATCCTCGACTAGGTCCCAAACTCGTGATTTAGGCCACGTCTGCCTGGCAAGAGTTGAACATATTGAGCTAACATGTTGAGCTTGCTCTTCCAAATTTAGGATATAAACTACTCCTATCTTTATTTCTCTCAGTATGCTGAAAGGTGAGAATGTCTTGTGGTGAAGCTTGTAGATTTGATCAATTCACTAAGAGACTCAAGATATTTGAGTAACATGGATAGTAGATCTCAACAGTCAACACTCGCTCACACAGGTAGACTCCTCAAACAAAAACCTCTTTTGGAGCTCATGTAGACCATAACTAAATTTTGTTGGCTATGTTTCAAACTTGGGATAGCTTGTCTCTGGTACGGCACTATCTAGTTGCATACACCCAACCCTAGAAGTTCAAGTTATTGGGGAACGATGGACAATATACTTTCATATTTACAAATTATTATCAAATTATGCTACCATACGCTAAAGTTCCATATCGAAATAGTGCACCATGAATCTCAGAGAGGCACCTGTAAGGATAAAACTGCAAAATAATTCAACATGTAATCATCCTGGAATAGTCCATTCAGTTTCTCACGGTCAAATTAAACAAGTGCAAATTTAAGAAAGCCAAGGCCATGTCATGCTAGCATTAACAATAGGCAGCGCCACAAAGTTGGTAAACACAAATCATTGACCCTGCAGCCTTGGTCTCGAGCTAGTGTACGGTTAGTGACCTTTCACGATTGCCAAGAGCCATTGCTTATGCACACGTACATGAAGATCTAAATATTCTTGAGAGGGGCTGGAGACCAACGGAGCACTTTGACTATTCTCTATTGACGTTCTGTTTTGAATACCGATGCGCTGAGATATGATTGATCAAGGTACCGGCAATGTTTCTTTTACAAATATGGATTTTGGAATCATTTGGTAAGCTCCCTACTTTTAGGTCTAGCTCTATTGTTGATGGCTTGACACCTAAGGAGTTGTACCAGATGAAACACTGCGAAGTTACCCTACTCTACTGGTCGCGAATACCACTTCGTGACAACTTCTTTAAAGAACACTCTGATGCTGAATGGTACTCTAGATCTAGCTCTATTACAGTGAAGCTTCTGAGTGCAAAGACAAAGAGTACCCACGGCAGAAGCCGACATATATACGCGGTACGGCGATCGGCAACACATCAAAATCAGCATGTCGCCATGCATCCATAAAACTCCAATATGCACCACCTCAGTCCCACCAGCCCCCACCAACAGGCACCAATGCCATGTGTGCCCACTTGTCCATTTATCGTGCGTGAAAATAAAAAATTAAGTGCAAGAAGTCATACTGTTAGCAACTAGACCAACTGTAAGTATGACTATGAGTGAGCACCATTTTCTTGTTTTTATTGAAGAGCCGGGTTTTTCTTTAGATAACCTAATTCGGATGAAATTAAAGATAGTGCAAGAAGTCATACTATAGTAAGTATGAGTCAGCAACATTTGTTTTCTATGAAGAGACGGATTTTCTCCGGATAACCTAATTAAGAACATATAAGTAGCATTTGTCAGGCAGGTTCGTTCCAATTTGCATCGAAGGATCCAGGGCGACCACCAAAGTACGCAAGTACACCTGTACGCTCGCGAGCTGTACACGTACACTGAGTACTGACATCCAAAGATCTCTCTCTCTTCTCTATCTCTACTGTATAACGCGACCTAACGACCGTACGTATCGTACGTGGCTAGCGTGAGGTGCGGGCCTCCCTACGTCGCTCCTAACTAATCGATGTGTGTGGGCCGGCCCAGTCCAAATCCATGGCTGCGTGTCTCATACTCAAATCAGTCGTCCAATGGACCTTTCACGCAATAAATAAAAATTAATAAAAACAGAACCCGCACGCTTGCACGCCCATTTGCCCAATGGACCTTCTAGCGCCGCCGCCGGCCTCTTTTTTCACCCTCCGGCCAGGACAGACATCTACGTCCCTCTGCAGTAGTTTCCTTTACGTTAGAGGAACTCATTCCCGGCCAGACGCAGACCCGCTCCAGGGTCGATAGCCTGCTCACTCCTGAGCTGAGTGCAGCTCTCATTCTTGGCTCGGCCGCCAGTGCCACAGCTCCTCCTCACCACGGCGCTCCAGCTCCTCTGCCCCACTTCTAGCATTCGGATTTCGGCGAGAGGGCCTATGATGATAGAAGCCGGTAACCAGCGAACCCTTCAAATGAAAAATGGTTTCACATCCGTGAAAGTTTTCTAAAAAAGAGAACGATGCACACGTTTTGAATAAATGCCTATGTTGTTAGACGATACTACTTCTGCTGCAAACTTAACGAAGAACTGTGCTGAACTACGGGGTCAGAAACACATACAGTACAAAATACACAAACATCAGCAGTACACCGACGAGAGTACACTTGCAAAAATAAGTGCCACCTTTTTATTTCTCTTTTCATGAAGGTTGTTGTATAAATGCTATGTTTTCAAAGGTCAATTTGATGTCACTGTCGTCTCCTATATCTGTACCCGTTGCAACGCACGGGTAATTTGCTAGTATGGCATAAAAGATGGATGGCTTGGACTTCCGTCACCCAAAAACTACGTGGAATTGCAAAGAATTGTCACTATCAAAATGTAGGATCGACGTCATGAGCACACCAAGGAGTCGTTAGTAAAAAAAATAGAGAAACATGTCATTCGTAAACCAAACCAACTGTTTTTTTTTTGTTGACGAAAATGCACTTGGAGCTGCTTTTCGTTGATCACAAGAAGGGTGTACAGAAATACAGAAGCCAGAAGAAAAAAACAAAAGAGGAAACACAACAAACCAAATGTACGCAATTATGTATGCATGAATCGGTAGCTTTTGTTTTGATCAGAAACGGAGCTTTTTGCCGGCAACTTTAACTAATCAAGATCGTATAGAAGTACTTGTCATGTAGATTCGTTACAATCTTTGCATCGGAGGATCCACGGCGGCCAGCAAAGTACACAGGTACCTGGCAGTAGCACTGCATGGTTTGTCACGATTAGCTGAGTAGGATCGAGGGCGATACATGGATCGATGCCGACGTGCACGCTAGGCGTGCATTGCAAGGAACCTACGTATGCCTCCTACGTAGTGTCGACGTGTGAGGAGAGAATTGCACATAACACCAATATTTGGCGCCAAAGTTACACAAAACACAAAATTAAAACATGTTTTCCGCTGACCCCGTCATTTGGGGTAATATGTTGCATTTAGGCCAAATAGGTGATTTAGAGGCCTAACAACGTGTCTAACATGTGGGCCTTTATTTATATATAATATACCACAATTATATGGAAAATAAAATATAAAGGTATACAATAAAGAGATTTTTTATTGTGGCTGATTTTTTCTTCTTCTTTTTTTCTATCCTTGTAGATGTTTGGGTTCTCGGCTAGTTTTCGACACCACCTTTCTAATGCCAAGTGCAATTGGTATCTTATAATCCCCTTGTCGAAAAAGATCACAATAATATATACACCCTCTGTATCAAAATATAAAATTCTCTACCTACTTTCTACATACATGTATCTAGACATGTTTTAGTGCAATGTTCGTGTGAATCTTGGACTAAAACATGTCTAAATACATGTGTGCAGAAAGTAGCTAGAAAGTCTTATATTTTGATATGGTGGGAGTACACTACCTAGTGGCTAGTGCTACCTGTCTTAAGGTCACATCGCATCTTGGTGGTACGGTCACGTACCTAGATGCATGGATTTAGGAGAGATCGATGCGTGTTTGAATGGAACATGATAATGTCGACCAAGGAATTAATCCACGTGAAACGGTTCAATTCAATATCTTCTCAATTTAAACACGCGCGACTACGCACGAGTGGATGCTGCACTAGAGCATTGCCTGCTGGCCGGCCGGTCCCAAAATTCGTGGGCTGCCATTTTTGGCTAAAATTTGCGAAATTAAATCCAAAACCGACAGGACACGCCAAAAAGTCGTTATTCAGCGTAAAGAAAATGTACATGCAGACAAGAGGTGGTACATTTGCATCGATCGTTATCATATCCTTGTCGGCACAAGAACAAGTGGACGTACGGGACAAGGCTTGCAGCGGGTCATCACTCATCAGGCAGCAGCTTTCTTTCTCGATCTCTCACCGCGTGTAGACTCGAGCTCCAGTTCGACCACCGGCTGACAGTGACACGTACGCACCTAGTACAAGTTAGTGCCGGTTGGTACGACCAAAGTAAGTAAGGAAACACGGCCATTAATTGGTGCTAACGAAAGCTTCCAAGACATTAGGGTCGTCCTCCTACATACATACTCCCTCCGTTCCTAAATATAAAGATGTTTTAGCTGTTACATATGTTGTTTACAAGTGAGTAAAGCTACACATGAAATATGTCTAGATACACTTGTGTGCATGTGAATGTGGACAAAAGATAAAACATTGAGAACGGAGGGAGTACCTCTTACCATGTTTTGTTTGATCAGAAGTTCAGAACTACTAATAGGCAGACAGACGCGTCCACTTCAGCACACGCGGCACCGTGTTGAATTTTCGGCCGCAAGAACACTTACTACTATCAACCTGTCCATTCTGGTGATACTATTACAACGTGCATGAAGCATTTCCAGTCTCGGTCTTCAAGACTTCGATCAACGTAACAGCCCAATAAGCCCTACGAAAACAAGATCAGCAGCTACCGTAATCACATCAAGTTCCTGCATGCCGTGGACTAATCAGTAACGAGTTAAATTACCTGGAGTATATACACAGACATGTTAGTCAGTCTTGTTGAACATTGAATTGATTTGAATTAAATTGAACTGAATTGAAAGTCGGTCTTGGAACGAAATGGATCTGGCGCTTCGGTCGGCAACGAGGAAATTGACGTTCGGCTTCATGTCCTCAGCCGGGTTGGGCTTGATCTGGGCCACCTAACCCGGCCTTCTTTTGCATGCCTTACCCAAAGACGGTCACATCGCAACTTAGTCACAACCTAGTACGGTCTCGTACCCGGATCAACGCAAAGATGTTTGAATCGACAAGTACGTCCGGCCCGGATCATTCCCGGAGTCGCAAAATTCTTTCTTGGACCGCGATGCGTACCCGCTGGGCGACCACCGCGCAGACTTGCCCAAAGACGACGGAAGAATCAAATCTATGGAGATCGATCAACCGAACAGCCACCATCTATGGAGATGATATCTGCATCAATCATTGTCGTATATCCTTGTCAGAACAGGACATGGTGGCACGCAGGTAGCTGCAGCTTTCTTCATCGATCACCGCGTGTAGACTTGAGATCAAGTTCGACCACCGCCCTGGAGAGGATTCATCAGTTTATCCGTAATACGATGCGACCTCTAGGAATTAATCTGCCCACTCTGGTGATACTACTACGACGTGCAGCTGGATGCATGCAGCTCGCCCCTATATATCACTCTTCGAGACTTCGATCATTATCGCGATATGTATGCCCAATAAGATCAACGGCCCAATCACAATCAGCTCCTGCGACCAGTCCGATTTCGACAGAACCCACACAGCTACATATCATCATTCAACTTGCGTCAACGCGCCAATCTGTTGCGAATAAGTTTGGCAATTGGCTACGGAGAATTCCATCCCAATACAAAAATCATATTCTTATGGGAGTGGCAGCATTAAGTTGGTCATTATGGCTACGCAGAAACGATGTCATTTTTTTATAAAAGGAATAATCCTTCTACGTTACGTACAGCTTATCTATTCGTGCACACATTGCCTATGCAGTTGGAGCCAATTGTAGCGAGTGGAGCATAAGGAGCTCTTCATGACGGCATGTTCTCTGTTCTCAAGTGGAGCGAGCGGCCAAGCAGGTTTTCACCCAATACGGATGGCGGCGGAATCTCCGTCGCTTTAGGCTGTTTTATCAATTTACCGAGTGTTAGAGTTTATGTTGAACTTAAATTGGTCCGAGTTGTGTGCATCTTTGTTATATAGAGGCCAGGTGTAGCTCTTATGCTTCTATCGACTTGATGCGAACTATTGATTAATAAAAACTCTCTTTATCGAAAAAAAATATCATCATTCAAGCAAAATAATACTAGAATATCATTATTTAACATTGAATTGACAATACCAAGGAGCCGTGGCCAACAAGGTCAAACTGCACCAATTAATAGATGATCCAAACGGTCTTTGCAGGCTATATTGTGGGCTACAAATCGGTTGTACATGGGAAGAGTTCTCATGCCCTTTGGAGAGAATAAAATGAATTTATGTTGTCGCCTACAATGAAATGAATCATGGAGAGGCCCACGTGAAGGAGATGATAAAATATGTGTTGATATAAGACAGGCTGAAATATAATGTAAGTTTAGCGAGATATACAAGAGACAAGCATACGAATAGCGCTCGTACATAATTTATTCTTATGTGTTGATTGAGTAGTGCTTATCTAGTAGGTGTCCAATCCGTTTCGAGCATTGATATGATATTTCACCCTCCTAGATAAAAAATAGGGGCGGAAAAATGTGCCGACGACATGTTAGATGGGCTCGTGAGCTATCCAGGGCATAGAAACAAGGGGGGAGCTGCGTCGAGTATTCCTTAGAGCTGTAGTAAGCAATCAGGTTGTGCCATGTCTTTGATGAAATTAATGCATGGTACGTAAAAAGGAGTAGAGTTCAAGAGCTGTATTGGCAACGAGGGATAATTGAGGTACAAGAGTAGGATGGTTTGGACTTGCCAATTGCCAATTACAGGCATGCATGCATAGACGCGCCTAGTTGCATGGCTCCACAAAGCGTTAATCATTGTCAAAAGGTCGTTATTCAGAGTGAAGAAAAAAGGGCGTACGTAGAAACAGGAGGTGATATCTGCATCAGTCATAATTCTTGTCGGAACAAGGCCAAGTGGGATGGTTTGATCAGAATCACCGTGTTGAATTTTCTGCCACAGCAACACGTACCGATCCGATCCAGCTCGACTGCGACCACTAGGTATTCATGGATTAAACTGCACATTCTGGTGTGCATGAATGTGACTTGTCGCTGATAGTTGAATTGGACGTTGATCTTGCTAGAAGAAGGTGATAGCTCTGGCCCAATTATTTTTATTTTCAAGCGGAACTTTTATTTTTGATAAAAAATATTATTATAAGTATAATTCGCGTACTTTCTTACTTCATGAGAAGATTTACCTAGTAGTACTTCAGCGTACTCCGAAAAACTGTACAGCAAAGAAAACAAATAGTGCGGCAGCGCTTGATTTGCCCGGGATGAGCCTGATCTGAACCATCGCTGTAGGATATTGGTTTGGCCCACTATAGCCAGCGCGCTGAGCAGCGGTCGGGCAAGTCCTATTTGCCGCCAGCTGCGGCGAGGGAGGCTCGCGCCGCACACCCCCGTCGCCGCAATGGGCCGGCCTAAATGCGCGTTTGAGTTTTCCCCCTCTTATTTCATTTTCTCTCTCTTTTCAGTTGCTGTTTTCTTCTCTTTTTTGTTCGTTTATTTTTTCTGTTTTTTATTTTAAATTTTAGTTTGTAGTGTTTTTTACATTGTATAAAATATTCAGATTTGAAAACTATTCGGTTTTTAAAAATGCTCAAATTTAAAAATTGATCAGTTCTTTAAAAATATTCAGATTTGAAAATGTTAACCATCGTCATCAGGCGGCATGCAGCTCTCTCCATCGATTTATGTCAAAAAAAAAACATGGCTCTCCCCTGTCGTTTGATCAGAACTGCTAAAGGCGGACATACACAGACGTGTTCCATATCACGAGTCGCGCACCGACCACCCTCCAGTGCATCAGTTATTCAGTTTCATGTAGATGCAGCTAGTACAGTAAATACGAGAGCTCCGGCCAAATGTAGGTCCACATTCTCGATAACATCCACCACCATAAGGGAAACACAGTGTCCTTTGACATGGAAACGAAAAGCAATTCTGACATGCTTTGGTCGTTTGGACAACATCAATAAATTATCTGAAGAAAACCAACGGCAACATGTCCTCACAGCACAGCCCACAGCTTTGCGGGGATCGGAAAATTCCGGGAAAACTACGATGAACTGAGGGTGTAGAAACATCATTAAAACCCTGTGTGTAACAACACATCACGTGCTGAGAATGGTACAAACACCTGGACAACTGGTGATTTCACAGCGCCACCTAGAGGAACAAAGCTAAGTAAGAAGCATATTATTTCCCAACTAGCAGACTGAAACACTGACACATTTGCTGCTACTCGACAGCCGGCTTTTGAGCAGAATAAACAACAGATCGGTTAAAAGAACTCTACTACACTTCACAGCGCTACCGATATGGCAGGTTTCAGATCAGTCCTTCTTGAGGATATCTTCCGGCTCGCGGAGGGTGCCAAACATCCAGTCCATCCAGACAGTGTAGTGGCCGTAGTTGTGCCGGTACGTCGTGTGGTGGATGGTGTGGTAACCAGCGCCCATCACCGGCCATACCTTGCCATGGATGCAGTCATGGATATTGCTCGTCCACACGACTTCCAGGAACATGAGGGCCGTGTGGGTCCTGAAGTGTGTCGGGACGAAAAAAAGAGCAAACACGTGCGGTATGGCTTGTAAAACCCCATCAATTGGATGGAATGCTAGTCCTGGAAGGAACAGAATGCAATAATTAGAGCAATGAATTCTTTCAAACATTTCATATCGACAAGAAATAGATGAACACAAATATCAGTTGTGTCATTTATCTAGAATTCTAGCTCATCACTGTTACAGTGAATTTATACACCTAGCATGGTAAACAAATAAAAGAGATATTTGCTATCCTCAGCTAACTCAAAAAAGAACTTACCCGCGAATGGTGATAGGGTATTCTCCTTGTTGTAAATGTGGTGGGTTGCATGTAGGTACTTATATAATGGTTTTATGTCATGCAACTCTCTGTGCATCCAGTAAATCCAAAACTCCACAAATATGAGATATAAAGCCATATAGACAACATACATAGGCCAACCAACTTCGCTGATATGAAAGTAACACCGTGTCCATCCACTCTCAATCATGTGCTCAGATACAACTGGAAGAGCGCAGTAGACAACCATGGCCTTTGATGCAACAATTATCTGCTTCTTCATAGCTTCTATTGAAGGGACAGAATCTGCATCAACAGCCATAAGGATTCAGTGTCATCTTCTATAAAGTCTTGTCAAATATTACCTAGGTACACAAGGTTCTAAATTTGCCATTAATGAATATGCAAATCAGGTTAAAAGCTCTACCTACTGGTCAATCGGACTTGAAAATTATAAAAAACTGGCCATATGAAAAATAATCATCTTGCAAACTAGTTCGCAATATATATTTTTTGCTAGCATATTATGATTAACATGCATAGTCCATCTTGTATTGGAGAATATGAACGGTAAAAAACAACTTATATTTGAGAGCAGAGGGAAGAATAGAGAGTGTTGCTATCTATTTAGACCAGCTGCCAGCTATTCAAGGCTAAGAGTCACAAAGGTATGAATAAAGATGCAAAGTTTATAGATAATCTGTATGCCAACAACATTTAAACGAATATCTATAGCACACTGACCACAAGACAATTTGGTTCTGGAAAATGTCCTACAAGGAGAAAGATAATGACGGTGGAAAATGTTGAGATGGCAAGCTAAACCATTTTTTACTTCCAAAGCGCAACACACTGAATCACATCAAATACTTTTTTTGTGTGCACAGCATAAGTATCATGCAGCAATCATGGTTTACAAAGCGTGAAGCGTCCTCAAAGCGATGGGGGGGCGCTTTGGCGCTTAAAGCGCCCAAAGCGGTCATTTTTCCAAGAGGAGGGGGGGCGCTTTGACGCCTAAGCGTCGCCTAGGCGTCCCAAAGCGGACGCTTTTAAAACCATGGCAGCAATGTGGAATTCAATTTCCAAAGAAGTAAGAAATCTAGCTGGACAGGTTCCATTCCAGTTGTCTACTTGTCTTGCATAAACAAGGAAAACAAAACCATGTTTGGTCCCACAAAAATGCAAGTCTCAGCAGCCACATATATACAATACAGAAGATAAGCATGTCCTCCCCTTTTATTTATGGACTGTTTTCTCAGGAGAGCCATCCCACCTTTTATTAGATGTGAATTCAATGACAGGAATTTAGTTGCGTGGTCCAGAATGCGAGTGAACTCAAAATATCATGCAATCTGTTCATCCATCTAGACACAGGCCATTGAATCGATATCTACCAGATAGGTCCCCTATCTATTACTATTTCATAAACAACAAGTTGTGCAACATCAACGTATCGAAGATTGCATGGTCCTAGGCATTTTAAGAAAATAACCAGGACAACCAATAAAACAACTAGCACCTACAAACATGAATATTGACAAGTTGGCAGCGGCATATCCATCCGCTAATGAGCTAAGAAGCCGGCGAAATAATGGACTAAATTATGCAAGCTTACCTGGCAGGGCATTAGAAAATGCCCCAAAACTGTTAGTGGACTAAGTACACTAGTAACGTGAAACCTCTCTTTTTCTATTCATCAAGCTTAACTGGCGATCATGCCAAGAACATGAAGAGATCGACAAAACAGAAGATAATAGTATTAAATGGACTACCAGTTGAAAGGCAAACTCTTTCAGAACAGCTCGATGCTATACACCCCAACCAAGCGGTACAAAAACAAAAGGATTGGTAGATACCGATCTCCATTAAGCAACAAGCTTCTTAGAGCTTCAAACAGTAGCAGGATGTGCTCATGCATGTGTGCACTACGCTAGTTCAGTGTTTCCCATGTCTCTCGGTGTCGATCCAGGTGCTGTTTCTGATAATCGGCGAGCCTGAAGACGAGCTGAAAACTGAATCCCCAAACCCACCACATCGCCCAACCAACCAAACTGAACCCAACTCTAGAAGTCTAGAGCCCCGATGAATAATGACACTCCCAAATCTCGAGCGCACAGCAAATTGGGACCGAAAGGAAAGGCGGCAGAGGCTTAACCTCTCGAGCGCACAGCAAATCGCAACAGCACCACTGAAACCAAAACCCGAATCTCTGTCGTGAAACCCCACCAACAGCGACCCTCGGCAGCAATTTGTGGCTCTAGCGATTCAGTTCAAACCCGGTATCACTTCGATTTCTCGAGCCCTTCAGTCTGAAACCAAAGCACTCCAAATCCCCACTAGCTAAATTCTCGGGGAGAAGAGAACAGAAACAGCATTGGGGGGAGTGTCGGGAGGGGGAGGAAGAAAGGAGGGACCTTTGGGGATGTAGGCGTGGCGCTTCCAGTAGTAGATGACGAAGCACCAGAGGAAGCCCGTGACGAAGTAGAGGATGAAGCCGCCGACGGTGTTGCGCAGCCAGGAGCGCATCGGTGCGGCAGGCCCCGCCACCAGTCCCCCGGCACGAGCGCGCCCAGGAGGATCTCGTTGTACCAGTCCGTCTCCTCCAGGAACAGGTTCCCGCCGCTGTGTGCCGCCGCCGCCGCCATTGCCGGCAGCGGTGGGTGGTGTGTGTTTGGGGGTGGAGAGAGTAGGGGTCGGCCGGTCGGGGTGGGGTTTTAAAAGGTGGGAAGGGTTTGTGCGATCTGTTTTATGGTGCGGTGGTGCACATGTGCCGGGGGTGCTATCTTGATTTTATTTTAGGCGTCAAGATTTTCGTGGTATCATTGCCGAAACAAGAGCGTGACCCACGAGAAGAGAGGGGTTTGGTGCTCGATCTATGCTACTACAAGCATCAATCCCTTGTTGGGCAAAATTGTAGGTGTCCACTCAGTTTCAAGATGCAAGGTACCCAATATTTGGCAACAAGAAACCCATGTCGTTTTCGACTTTTTCGTGACCGCGAATAAAGAATGGAATGCACTAAAGAAGATTTGTGACCGCGAGAAATCAGATCGGCAGAACCGCACCGCAATGGCCATCAAACGTCTATGTCAGTTCCTTGTCTATGGCGGATTATTCGCCACCGAGATTTTGAGGACCTCCATACCTTTTTATTCTGTCGGTGGGTAGTTTAGTGACACGGCATCGACCGTGAAAGCTCGTGTCGTAAATATCTCCTGCGCCATCAAGTTAGTGGTTCATTTCTCTGATGTCTATGTAGGGTCATCTTGCGCAATGATCCAATCTTTGGATGTTGGTATGTGTATCTTATGTTTCCCGATGGATGACAACAATGACATTGTTGATATTATGAGCTAGAATTTTCGCAGTCTTAACTATCAGGATCGTATCGTCCACTCCACCATTGCTTCGTCCTTCCTCCCACATAAGTTGCTTGCAGGAAATCTGGCATCTTCCCCTTCCAAGACTGCTTACTTATCAAGCTTCGACAAAAGACAATGCTCTCGGCTATGGTCTGCCAATTGACGTTTTCGCCTCTCGGCTATGGTATGCTCTTCCAAAGAAGATGCTTGTTTCAAGACGAGGGGTGTATTGGTGTATGCTCCTACATTGTCTACCTAAAAGATGGCTTCTTCACCAAGCTTGTCGCCTAAAGTCGGCCCTAGGAATGAAGTGGCTTTACCCTTGGTGATATCAAAAAAATCCACCGGGTACGCATCCCTCCTCTCTCACAGCGAAGAGTTGTCGGCTTCGACCTCTCCTTTTAGCTCTAATTCAGAGGATGATGCCTGAGGACTCATTATTCATGAAGTTTGTTCCCCGCTTTAGGATCGCATGACAACATGGTGACGCTATCTCGGAACGCGTGGATGCCTCGGAGGCGCCATCTAATTCGACGCTCAATCTTGTGGAACTTTTGTGAGGAGATACTCTCGTGGCTAGGAGGTAAAACATATCTGCATGAGTCGACATCGACCACATATAAATCCTGCTCATGCGTGGACGTAGTATATAATGTATGACTCTTTAGTGGATCTTGCTTTGAACTTGCGCGTACAACTTCTTTGTTTTTGCGTAGCTTGTTCCCAAACGGTTTGAACCTCCGATCGCCTCCAGCGCTTGATATTACCGAATTGTGGATTTTTCCGGTCTTGTAGACAGACACAAGAAACAACATGCATATTATTTTATATGTCGGTACTCCATTCACATTTGAAAGAACATGAGATGCGATCGATCGAGTTTGAGATTAAAACTTAAAGACTGATTTGACACAACTTGTGAGTTTTTCAATTTTCTTTGCTGGTCATTTTGGTTTTATTTCCTCCAATCTGTTGTAACATATTTACTTATGTATATAAAGTGTATATAAAGTCAGAGAGTGACTACCCGCAAAAAGAACTGTTAATTGTTATTACTTGCGGCACCAGATCACACTTTTGAATCCGAAACACACTTTATTAGTAGTATTATTAGTTCATATCACATGGCAACAGTTAAAAAGGAGTTCGTATCACATGGCAACAGTTAAATAGGAGTTCGTATCACATGGCTCCCTTTTTTTTGCGTGGTAATTGGGAGCTTTATTCAAACAAAAGCATTCTGGCGACAATCAGCTAAGAGGCTGGTCACCAGGAATGGAGGTTCAGACTCTACCCAACTCTCGGTCACCATCAGCGAACAAGCTCGCTTGGCACACAAATGGGCCGGGAGATTGGAAGATCTAGATACATGTTGAATATTAAAAGACTGAAAATAAATAGCTAGCTCCCCAATATCTAACAGAATCGGAGCCACAACTGCTCGGGAGTTGCGGCGAGTGTTCCAGAGATTCACCATCTCCAGGCAATCCGTTTCCATGATCACATGTGAGAAACCCCGAAGTTTAGCAAAAATGACACCATCTCACATCGCTTCGGCTTCCGCGATCAACGGATCAGTAACCCCCTCATGGGGTTTACTCCAAGCACCAAGTAGGGCAGTGGATGATCTGGCCACCCCACCTGCGCCTGCCTTGCCCATCTCTGAATTGACAGCTGCATCTGTGTTGATCTTAATGAAACCCGACTCCGGCGGCCGCCAACCATGACCAGGCAGAACATTAGCACACGCCCCACATGGCTCCCTTGGAAATGCTCCTATACTAGGTGATTACGAATCTCCACATGATAAAACCATGGGCTGTGTTGACCTGTACTCACGTGGGCATGAGCAATCATCGGGATCGCCGTCGCTATGCGGAAACGACTCGCTCGTGCAGTCTATCTCGAACCGTGCCAGGACTATCTGTCACCACGTCCCGTGCAGTCCACTTGGTCTCCGTGGGGCCCGTGGACACTAGTGCAAATTATATTTTTTTTTTGACTTTTAGTGCAAATTATATTTTGTCTTGTGCCAAACATCAAAAGCTATTTTTTTTTAGATAAGGAACCCACTGGGCCCCCAATTTCATTACGAAATTGGCAACATCAAAAGCTTCACTTCAATTTAGATAGTAGTGGTGTAAAGGGATATGGTTGAATTTTACTTGTATTATATCCTTCACCATAAATTTTCCCGAATTCAAAGCGGAGCGGATAAACCTGTTGTGGATCGAACGGGGATATATTGGACAACATATTCGAATCGGAAACGGGATAGAATCGGGCCGGAAACAACACATAGTCGGATAAATACTCCCATATTGTAGAGAATTACTCCCTCCGTATCAGAATATAAGATGTTTTAGCTACTCCAATACAGACTACATACGAAGCAAAATGAGTGAACCTACACACTAAAATGCGTCTATATACATCCGTATATTGTCCGTATTGGAATAACTTAAATATTGGAAACAATAATTGGCTCTCGAGCTTCACTGCTCCCTCTATTTTAAAAAGTTCGAAAATCATATTTGTGAGTTTCAAAATATAATGAAAACATATTTTGGATGTAGCTAATCGTGTATCCGAGAGAGATGCAAAATTTAATTTGAAATACTTTATATTATGGGATACACAAAATGGCAAAATCTGATAAAACTTAGAGATTTGTAAATATGTATACTCCAGATTCATACTTTTATCTTTTTATGTAGGGCAGAATACAAATTGTTTGAAGTTGATATTTTGCATGTTATATCATTAGCTACACCCGGTTTTATTTTCAGAATTTTTTGAAACTCGCAAATATGTTTTCCAAAATTTTATACTGGAGGGTGAACCGGAGCTCGGGAGTAAAAAATCTCCACTCCCTAAAATATCTTATATTATGGTACAGAGGGAGTGTATTTTCAGCAAAACTAAAAGGGGTTTAACCTATCAGTTCTGCAAGAGTCAATTAATTTATGAAAAAGATAGTTTATGGGGAAATCTGTTTTGACTCGTAGGTGTTTTTTTTCACCCACCGTCAAAAAATCGTATTTTAAAATGTACAAAAAAATTAAACAAAAATACCATGTGTACAAACATGTTTATTTTCTGTAGTAGTATACTTACATTGTGTTAATTATTATTTTTTGTTTGGTGGCTGGACCCGTGCATACGTGACAACTACTGGGCGAGAAGAGACCTATCAACCCTTTATATCGTTGTCTTCTATATTTATCTACTCTGGACGTGGCATGAGTCAGGGAGATCAAACGGGCTTGGTGACTTCGTCAGCAATCTCAAGACTCAATCCGCCGGCTCAGTCTATCGGAGGTGCTCATAGGGGTAGGGTGTGCGTGTGTGCTTTCATAGGGGTGAGTGTATACGCATGTATGTGAGCGTCTGCGTTGTACTGTGTTTCGCAAAAAAAAAAAAGGCCAGCTTTGTATGAAAAATAAATGTTGTTATTACGATAAATCCTACTATGCGAAACCAACTATTTTTATGAACACATAGGTAAAAAAGTAAAAGGGAAATCTACGTCCCTGAATTATGCACACGTCTTTGCACGCATAGCTACTACTACCTCACAAATCTGAAGACATTTATCCTCAGCGGGGTCAAGATCGAACTTTGGGGGATGCATGGATGTCTCACGACATCCACCACTTTGCTTCACTTTGCATCGAATTTTGGGGGATGAATTTGGGCCAATCAAACAAAGTTGTGTCGCGGTCGTGATGGGGTTGCGTATACTTTTATGGAAACCTTCCTAGGGTGATCATGCATGCAGTTTATCATGACAGCGAGAGGGACGTTGTGAACAAGACACACAACCAAAACTGGTAAGAGAGAGGGCCACAAAACAGGTAAAATTCGGCCACGACTCTGCACATACATCAACAGCGCCAACACGGAACAGCGAGAGAACAAAGCAAAGACGGCAACAGGCTGAGAGCATCTCTTTCGGTCCTGTTCATCCGTCGAGCTCATGACTTGCCTACGTCTTGGCTACAGCGGTTGGACTTGGACGTGATCGCAAACTTGCCCTTTGTTTATCCTGATCGAGTTCTGACAAGGAAGAACGAACTCGGGAGCGATGTGGTCTAGAAAGACTAATTAACTGTGGTTGTGGGTCATGAGTTGGCTAGTCGTGCTCCGCGACTGTATTTGCTGCATGATCCGCCTTGTTTGTTTTTTCGAACCCAGCTATCAGCATCAGATCAGCTGCCGAATTGAGCACAACACAAAAAGATTTTTTCCGATGAAGATCGAAAAGATACAAAGTGTCTTACACCCAGCCTCTGTATAATAAAGAATGCACACAGCTACAAACGAAATCCAAGAAACATGAAAGGCGAAAATACAAAGGAACTCATATGTCGCGTGGCGATGGAACTGGGGGGGGGGGGGGGGGGGGTGAATCCGGAGATCACGCTGCCACCTATGTGAGATAAAATATCCCTCACCGTAGACTTCAACTGCGCAGACGGCTACATAAACAGGTCTTAAAACTCCACACGTTATAGAGACGATCAAGAACAAAGCTTGGGTCTAGAAAGATTAATTAATTGTAGGTGTGGGTCATGACTCAAGAGTTGGCTAGTCGTGCTCGGCGACTGTATTGCTGCATGATCCACCTAGTTTTTTTTTTCGAACTCATCTTTTTTTTTTTTGCGTACAATTTATAGGGCTTTATTCAGCAATAGCTCCAGCATCATCAGCGAGAACGCTGGCAAGAGGAAACTAGGAGGAAGTCCCATCCAACACCCGGTAACATCCAAGGCACAAGCATGCTTCGCGCAAAGGTGTGCCGGCATGTTGGATGATCTCATTACATGCTTGATAACAAAAGAATTAAACGATAAAGCTAGCCCTTCAATTTCTAAGAGAATCGGTGCCACAACAGACCGAGAAACAGCGCGCGAGTCCCAGAGATTCACCACCTCCAAGCAGTCAACCTCCATCTCCACTCGCGTAAAACCACGAAGCTTCGCAAAAATCACCCCATCGCGCAACGCCAGAGCCTCTGCTATCATGGGATCAGAAACGCCAGGGTACGGCTTACTCCAGGCTCCGATGAAACCATCGGACGACCTTGCAATCCCCCTGCTCCTCCTCTCAGCGCATCAACGAAATGCCTGCATCAGTGTTAATTTTCACCCAATCTGCCTCAGGTGGCCTCCAGCCATAACCTGGCAGTACCCGAGCATGCTTTCCCGGGATCTCAAGCAAAGCAAGGGTCTCACGAACCCTCTTCACTGACTGTCTTGGATCAAGACTCCCCTTCTCATGTGTCAAATTGTTTCGGGAGGTCCAAATAGCCCACATGACCGTAATAATCTTTGGTCTATCTCCATCCGCAATGATTGGATCACACAAAATATCACGACACCACGTCTGCGGGTGTAGCTCTGGAAGCTTTAGATCCATACCACGCCTAGCCTCCATCCAGAAGGCTTTTGCATGAGAACACATGATCAACGCATGCATCATGTTCTCATTTGCTGCTAGGCAGACCTTGCACAAGGCTCTCTCTGCAATATGACGGTAATGCAAAGTTTCCTCCACCGGCAAGATACCACGCAGAACGCGCCACCAGAATATCCGCACCTTAGGGACAACTTGGAGCTTCCATAGCTTAGACCACAACTGTTTGTCAGAATCTGAGGATCCCGTTGCCGTCCTTCCGCTAGAGCTAAATGCTCGTTATGCGTCATTAGAGATCCGTACGCCGATTTTACAGTGTAGTTTCCAAGCTTTTCCAAGCCCCATGCCCTGAAATCTTCACCTCCACCATTGCGAAGTGGGATGTTCAGAATAGCCTCCGCTTCTGGTGTTATGAAATTTCTTTTAATAACATCCACCTTCCAGGTCCAATTATCATAATCAATTAGATCAGAAACTGAGTTTAAAATCTCTTTAGCGACCTGAACCGACGGCATCATTGACCTAATTCCCGGGATCCATGTATCTGACCATATCGACACAGTCGTACCATCACCAATTCTCTTGATCAGACCGTGTGATAGCGCCTCACGACCAGCAACAATTGCTCGCCATGTCGCAGATGAGTGTCTAGGAACCGTAGCTTGCATAAAATCTCCCTCCGGAAAGTATTTTGTTTTCAGCACACGAGCACATAAAGACCCTGGCTGAGTTATTAGACGCCAACCATGTTTTCCGAGGAGCGCCAAGTTGAAGAGTTCCAAATCGCGGAACCCCATCCCACCTTTACATTTCGGAGAGGAAAGCACCTCCCAAGCAAGCCAGTGCATTGATCTTCGATCAATAGAACTGCTCCACCAGTACTTCGCCATATAGGAAGCAAGCTGTCTGCACACTTTCTTAGTTAAACGGAAGCATCCCATGCTGAATGTGGGTATTGACTGAATAACTGCTTTTATAAACACTCCCGCCCTGCACAAGAAACCAGCCTCTCTGATCCACCTTGTAGTTTACTTCGGATTCTCTCTCCCAGGTGATCAAAAGTACCACTCGTGATTCGCCCCACTGCCGTTGGAAGCCCAGGTATCTTTCAGAAAACGCTTCCAATGGAATGCCCAGCCTGGACTTCAAAGTCTGACGGAGCTGAATAGGAGTATTCGGGCTAAAATAAATCGAGCTCTTATCACGATTAACCCGTTGTCCAGAGCATTCCTCATAAATTTGCAACACAACATTCAGCCTCTGTGCACTCTGTACATTTGCCTTGAGAAAGATTAAACTATCATCGGCAAACAACAAGTGATTAATCCACGGGGACCGCGGACTCATCTTATTCCTTTATCAACCTGATTACCACCATAAAGGTTTAGAAGAGAAGTAAAACCCTCACCACACAATAAGAACAAATATGGTGACATAGGATCACCCTGCCGTAAACCCTCGAAGGGGTAAAATACGGTAAAAGTTCCCATTCACCCGCACCGTGAATCTGACTGAGTTGATACACTTTTGGATTAAACGGACAAAATTCAAACTGAATCCCATTCTCACCATTATCGCCTGCAAATAGTGCCACTCAACCCGATCATACGCCTTCATCATGTCTAGCTTGACAGCAGAAACACAATTTTTTCCTTTCTTCCTGCGCCTCATAGCATGCACACTTTCATATGCAATCAAAACATTATCTGTTATTTGACGTCCAGGCACAAAAGCACTCTGCTCTTCTCCAATAATCTCACCCAGAAAACCCGAACTCTGTTCGCAATGCACTTTGCAGCAATTTTATAAAGGACTGAGCAGAGAGAGATCGGTCTATACTGGGAAATACGCTGTGGGTGACGTACCTTTGGGATCAACGTAATAGAAGTATCATTCAGCCCCACCGGTAACTCTCCACCATTCAGAAAATCAAGAACAGCCGGAACAATATCACTCTTCAATAAATCCCAATGCCTCTGGAAAAAACCAGCAGTGAAACCATCCACTCCTGGCGCCTTCGAGGGGGCCATTTGAAACAATGCCCCCTTCACCTCCTCAGCCGTGAAAACATCATCAAGTTTTGCATTCATCTCAATAGTTACACGGCTAGGAACTAACTCCAGGAGAGCATCCATGGGCCGAAATCCTTGCGAAGTATAAAGGTCCTGGTAAAAAGCCTGGATTTCAGCCCGATCTTCCTCACCTGATAAACATCTGCTTCCATCCATTCGCTCTAAATTCTCAATTTTATTTATGCGCTTCCTTTGAGCAGCTTGTGAATGGAAATACTTTGTATTCCTGTCCCCTTCACGGAGCCACTGAACTCTGGATCGCTGACGCATCCAAATCTCCTCCTGCCTAAGTGCTTCACGTAGTTGCTTTGATATAGCATGCTCTTCCGCACTTGGGCCTTGTCGAACCGATCGGCCACGTAGCTTATCAAGTTTTTGCCTAAGCTTTCTAACTTTCTTTGCTAAACAGCCGAACTCTTTGGCTCCCCACTCTGTCAAGTTTGACTGCAGATTCTGGAGAGCAAGCACCACACCACTCAAGCCAGCAACGCCAACACCTTTCTGCCATTTATCTAATACAAGCTGATCATAGTCCGCATGTGTCTGCCAAACATCTTCATATCGAAATTGTTTAGTCCCTCTACCTCTTCCCTCGGCCACACTTTGACGGAACTCTGTATGGACAAAACAATGATCGGACTCCGTCGTCGCAATGTGCCGCACCTTGGTATGCTCAAACATTTGAACAAACTCCTCATTCGCAAAGGCTCGATCCAGCCTCGCTCGGACATTTGCATCACCCACTCGTCCATTATCCCAGGTATAGTCAACACCAGACCAACCCAAATCATGAAAACCACACTCATCAATTACTTCCCGAAACGCTCGCATTTGCCATTCTGGTCTCTCTGCTCTAGAGAAGTGTTCGGAAGCAAACATAGTTTCATTAAAATCACCAACACAAAGCCAAGCTGAGTGTTGTATAGCATTCAACGTACGAAGAAACCTCCAGCTATGATGTCTATCCTCGGCTCGTGGAGCTCCATAAAAGCCAGTGAACCTCCACTCAAGACCCCTACTATCATTCTTCTTCACCATCACATCAATGTGGCAAGAACTATAATTCTTTAGCTCAACAGAAACATCTGCCGACCAAAACAAACCAATGCCCCCGCTAAGGCCGACACTGTCCACCGCATAACACCCCGCAAACCCCAGGGTACCCTTTAACTCCTCGACTCTCTTCGCAGAAATCTTCGTTTCCATCACAAAGAGAAGACTGGGACCTTCCTGCTTCGTCACATTCCGAAGCTCTCGAACGGCCCGGAGGTTCCCAAGCCCCCGCCCGTTCCAGCCCAAACAACTCATTGATCCTGGCAGTGCTGCATCGCAGCCACTGCCGAGTTGTCCGACGAGTTAGTCGGTGTTGGTTTCGTCTTTTTCGTAATATGCTCATCTCCCACTCCCTTTTCTGATTCCACCTCCCGTGCCTCCTTATTTAAAGCATCATACGGTACTAGGCTGGTACCAGGCAAAACATCAGCAGCTGGTACATTTGATAGGAGTGGCACCTGCACCATCCTATAGACCTGATTCGGTGTCCCTGCTTTACGCTTGAATTGATATGACTTTGACGGGGAGACAGCATCAGCCTTGATATCTGCCTTCGTGCTCGAGCTCCTCGATTCAGCTTCTGCATTATGCATATGCCCTTTGTCATCCGAAGAGTTTGCACTATAGGATTCTCTCCATCCATCACTAGGAGCTCTCAAATTTTTACCAAACGGCAACATACCATTAGCATCCCTAGTTCCAGGTGAAGGACACAGTAGGTCCGAGTGACCAAAACGACCACAGGAAAAGCAAAAGTGTGGAATCCGCTCGTATTGGACATCATACATATCCACCTTCTGCCTTCTAGCTGAGTCTATCAGCACCCATCTCCTCAAGGGTTTAGTGATATCAACCGACACCCTAGCCCTTAAGTATCCACCAACATGATCAAAGTGTGCCTCCGACACCTTCTCATCAAGCTGCCCAGCAATCGGCAGCCACCACTTTTTGTCCCGCAGATTAAACGGCAAATTCAGTACCCTCGCCCATATGAAGAGCTTATCAAACCGTAACTCTGACGGCTTCATACAATCATCAAACTCCGCAAGAATTACCACATTATTACTCACGTGCCATGGAGATCCCTCCCAAACACGATCACGATCTTGCTGCGTAGCAAACTCCGCAACAAACATGTTCTCTCCAACAGATCTGAAGAAGAGCCCCTTCGGATTTCCCCATGCAGGCCTGAGAGCACCAGCGATAGTCTTGATGTGAAAGATGGTACGGTGCAGAACCTTCCCCGCCAGCAACCACTTGGCCTGCGCTTGGTCTTCACGATCATCAAGAATCAGAGGTGTAGCCTCCACATCCGAGATGTCTAGTTTCCCCAATTCCTCCTCCAGTCTTGCCCTAGCCGCCCGAGGCGACAGGGCCTCCTTCGCCTTCTCCTTGCCGCGCTCAGACGAAGCCATGCCTGCGCCGGCCAGTACCGGTGTCGCCCCGCCGATGAGATCAACGGGCGCCGTCAAAACTCCACAAACCCTAGTCGCCTCTAACGAGAGCTCCAAGAGTTACGGGAAAAACTACACACGCCCTTTTCGAACTCATCTATCAGCTGCCGAATTGAGCACAACACAAAAGGATACAAGCGGAACAAGGAAAGGAAAATAGCCAGAGGCCAACCACATAAAAACGGCCCATGCATGGTCCATCCTAGAGCCATCTTCCAAGGGGTTAAGCGACAAGCTGAGGGGCAGGGCCGCGTCTGGCGTGACCAGCTAGCAAGCATGTAGTTTTTTTTATGTATCTTAAAATTTTACATTTATTTGTATAAATCATCTGATACGAAAAATTTATAGGTTGTACAGATTAAACGATCACACATATGTCTAAATAAATGCTTTCATACATTTACAAAATATTCATGTGTAACAAAAATGTATGTTTATATATGACAAAGATCATTCATATAAATCAAAGTAGATTTGATGGAATAGAAGAAAAGCTCATACATGTCAAGATTATGTTTTCATGTACCTTTACAAGATTTTAATATCGAAGTGCACATTGCCGCTGATGAGTGCCGGTGCCATTTCACATTGCCACTGTCAATGCAGCGCCAATGCCATTGTTCTCGGGGTGTCTCTGATCAGTTGTGTGAATTTCAGGACCGGGAAACGCTCTGCAGAAACACCATCGTTCCTCCACGGGAGTTAGAAGACTACATCTAACACAACAACATCGTCATAAGACATGTTGGTAATGGACTGGAGGAGGCCGTGGACATGCTGGAGATGAAGAAAGCAGTTAGCGAAAAGGATTTGGGGCGTCCTCCACGCCTAGGCGACGCTACCATCGAGAAGTTGTCACTCCGTTTCTATGTGGATTTCACCGGCTGGGACCTGAAAGCTCTCGCCCGAATGCTCTTAGGTCGGTGCTGGAGGAGAAGCTCAAGATCAGCAAGGTGAAGGCCAAGAATGCTCACACCGCACACAAGATCAGCGTGTCAATTCGGTGCGCAAATTTCTGTGAGTACTCTGTACAGCTGCAGTGGTTCGGTGGTGAGCTCGTATTCTTCAAGGGCTGGAAGGATTTCTGCCAAAGGATGAAGCTGGATGTCGGCGACATCCTGGTTTTCAAATACATGAGGAAGGCTTCAAGATGAAGCTCTTCAGATTTGACAGCTCCACAGAGGGGGTGTTCGTTTGCAAGGGACATGGCTGGTGATCTCCAAGAAGGTATCGCTTTTGTGTAAAGGTTGAAGATGATCTTGGTGGCGGGCTGTTGTTGTAGTAGAAGTTCATTTTGTGCCAGAAGTGTGGCGTAATGACTAATCAGCTTGCATGGGATGTACCTCATTCAAAACTAAGTACGTGTGTTATGAGTAGTTGTTAAGTATATAGTTCGGTTATCAATTGATGTTCTTATTGTTATGGCTTGCGTGTGCTACTAGTAAGCTCACTTATTTTGAAGAGGTGAGTCAATCTCTTTTGTGTGTGCCACAAATAGCAACATGGCAACCAAACAGCAATGATTTTCATCTGTAGAGGAAGAAATGGAAATTGCAAGCAACCAAACTAACTACATCTATGTCGCCACTGATGCGATGCAGGCCACCAGACGAAGTGCACAACATGGCTCGGAAACTGTACCGACCAGCAAGACTAGCCCCCCACAGGCAGCGCTGCAAGAGGCTCAAAATGCTGCAGGCTACCACACACCCCCTTAGCATGTAGTTTTTTCATGGATCTTAATATTTTTATAATTAATTTTATGTATCTTTAAAAAATTTGTGTAATAAAATAAATAGTATAGCCAATTCTTAAGCGGAAAGTCCTTTTTGATCCCGAGCACCAGTGCTCCCTCCCGTTTAAATTTTTGAAAATCATATTTGTGAGTTTCAATAAAATCTAAAAAAAATTATGATGTTGCCAATGGTGCATCCCACAAACGTGCAAATTTTTAGTGTGAAATACTTTATATCATGGGCTACACAAAAATAACAAATCTGATAATATTTAGAGATTTGAAAATATACATACTCAGATCTACAAATTTATTATTTTGGTGTAGAACAAAATACAAAGTTTTTGAAGTGGTATTTTGCATGTTAGAGGGATATATCATTGGCTACAATCGGATTTTTTTTTCAGAATTTTTTGAAACATATAAATATGATTTTCGAATTTTTAAACAGGAGGGATCAATGATGCCCGGGTGCAAAAAAGCTCCACTTATTCTTAAGAGGAAACGAAAACTGAATCATGAAAAGTAAACGAGAAAAACAAGAAATTTAAAAATAAATAAAATAAGGAACAAACCTTATTGGGCCTGGTCAGACCAGAGGCAACAAGTCCCCTATCGGCCACAATGGATTTGACATCTTCCAATGTGCTACTAAGTCAAACATACCAGCAAATGACCCGCCTAGTAATTTTATCATGTTTATTCTACAAAAGGATAAAAAATCTCATTCTCTAAAACAACATGTACTTATGGTGCTTTGTTACATTAAATAAAATAATTCATGCATGTTTCCAATTATGGCAGCAAATCGACCATTGCTGCCCCTTGACCATAAAGAAATAAAATATTTTGTTATCCAAAAAAACTATTAGAGTTCACACATGCAATTATTGCAACGCTACATGTGTTTACACTCTAATTTTAATGTCAAATAATGACAATACACTAGATGGAAGAACTTATGGCAATATAAACAAAAAAAACTAAAAACATGAAAGGTATATCAAACTCATAGTAAGATGCCGTTTCTAGCTTGGTCACTTGATTATCGGTGTTTATCCACGCATCTGATGGGGCATCTACATTGTTATCTTCCACCTTTGGCCTTCTTATTTTCTCTCTTTAAGCGGTACGCCCGCCATCTCAGTTTGACGACGGCGTTATGACAGATCTAGCTATGTTGCTTGTTTTGGTGCAGTATATGAATGTCGAGTAGCATGTCTTGGCCCTGATTATAGAAGCATTGTGATGTTGAACTTAATCCGTTGGCTAGAGAGACATTATTTCTCCTGTTCCACCACGAGCACAATCGACAACCACTGCCGCCACATGTTGTGTATGGACCCTCCACTAGACCGTACAATTACACAATGTATTTGGATGACACTTAATCAACATATTACTAGAAGCCACAAATTGTTTTGATCCTATGGTGATACTTATTTTAATGAAACTACATGTTTTAGTACAAAAAAGTTGATGTCCTGGTTTTTTTCAACATGGAGAAATGTGAGAACCACTACGTAAAAAAAAAAGATTTTAGGAGACACATGAACAAGAGTGCTCTCTCGCTCTCTCCAGATCTATAGGCAAATTTATCATGTGTTTGTAACCAAACATGTCAAAATTCTATTGTAAAAGAAAGAAATGTTTACATAACAAACACAAATGCTTTGTCAAAGTAATAAAATAGATGCAATTGCAAACAACCAGGCTTAAAATGATACATTTACAACCCTCAAGATATTAGCCACTTTATCACCGCAAACGACCACTGACATTAATAGATACAAGTACTATAATATTTACAATGAGGAATGCCACCACGTTGAAGGCATAAATTACGATGAAGGGAAATTGTCGACTTATGCGTCTCTTGGAACGTCGTCGTGGTTCAGACCTACTGCCAACAAGAAACCGCATGAAGCCTCCAAGCGATCCAGGCGTTGCAAGGTTTGCAAGCAGTGTCATCATGACGTACAACCCAAAGTACAGCAGCTGAGACAATGCGATCTTCATTGGATTCTTATCGCTCATCACCGCGGCTATGCCCATGAAGAAAGCTAGCATCATGATGTTCAGCGCCAGCCAAAGGAAGTGCATGGAGACCATGAAGCCGACCCACGAGCGGTGTGACCGCGAAGCTCTCCCATAGATCAGCAGTATCGTGGCGACGACGGAGGTGGTCACGGCGATGGTGTCCAGGATCAAGAAGGCGCTGTACAGACGATCCCCGTCGAGATTCGCCTTTCCATCGGACCCATAAGATCCGGGCAAGTTGAACGCTGCCGAGAAGGCGACCGTCGCCACGAGCATGGAGACGATCGCAAGATTCTTCGATGCTGTCTCTCGCCATTTCATGATGTCCTGGCCCTTTTTTCTACATGGTCTTGCCTCTCTGGTCTGAATGGTGCTCCGTTAACATAGAATTTCACCACTAGCCTTACCTGCATCAATAAACACATTATTATCTATGAACTAAACCCAGATGTACTATTGTCCTTTGTTTGGCAGTACTATTAATTTGGATGAAATAATGTAATGAAAAAAATCTAACAAAAAATATATTTTTTGAGATAATTGACAACACTGCTCTCCCAGCCTCTACATCTACTGGAGAAATCCTCTAATGCTGTGAGATCAAAGACTTGTAAGGCAAGATATCACATACACATCGAAGATGGAGAGAACAAATTACGTACCATTGAGTAGAACCCGGTTGAATCCTCGATGAGATCAGCTGGCGTCCTGCCAGCATTGTTCATGATGTGAGAATGCACCTTCTTACATGCCAACAGCTTGGAGATAACTTTGTGTTCCCCTGCAGCCACAGCCAAATGCAGCGCCGTGTTTCCTTCCTTATCTTGCTTGTTCAGAAGATGATCCAGCATCTTGCTCTTGATAGCATAGGCTACGACGGAAGAGCGGTCCTTCGTGGCTGCAGCGTGCAAGAAGCTTCTGCCCCGGTCATCACGGACGTCGGCACAGGCAGGGTGCAGCCGTAGCAGCAGGCGGACGGCGGCGACATGGCCCATCAGCGCCGCGGCGTGCAGAGCCGAGGCGCCGTCGCTGTCCTGCAGATACGCGGTGCTGGGCGGTGCATGCGCTAGGAGCGTCTCGATGATCGAGCAATCGCCGTCGGAGGCAGCGAAGTGCAGTGTGCTGCTCTTGTTTGTGTCGACGGTGCCGGCGAGTGATGGCCTCCATTGCAAGAGCAGAGCAACCATCTCTGCAAATGATGGAGAGTTTTGTTATGCAGGTATGGTTGAACTGTTGCAAAATGGAAGGGAAAAAATCCATCCAGCCCTCTCTGGTACAAATGATTTTTCAAGGAATATAGAATACGTTTGAAAGAGTTTGTAGGAACTTTTTTTTTTTGAGAGCTCAACGGGGGGCGATCGCCCACCTGAACGGTTTTTCAATTTATAAGTTCAAAAGGTACAGGGTAGCAGCGTCGCACACAAAACAGGAGGGTGCGCGACGCGCGCGGGGCGGCATACCACCTCGAGTGAGGATACAAGGGGAGGGGGAGAGAGAGAGTGGAGAGGACTACAGGGGGCTATGCTCCAGCGCGAGAGAAGTTACACCAAGGCATCACACCAGGCTTGGAAGTCGCTGAGGTCGACTCGCCGGGGCGCGCGCACCATCCAGAGCCGCAAGTGATCCGAAATCATGGCGAGCACACGGGCGGTGGTGAGATTGTCCGAGTCAAACACCATACGATTCCTCGATTTCCAAACGCACCACACGATCGCAAGCAGCGCAGTGTTAACAGCATACGGGTGCCAGCGGGGGAGGTGGCCGCCCAGCTCGCTCAAGAGCGTCGCCATGTCGGCATCGGGCAGTAGCCGCAGGCCCGGCGCGGCACGCGACCACACCTCACCAAGACGTGGGCATCGCACAAACAGATGAAGCAGGTCCTCATCGCGGCCGGGGCAGAACGGGCAATGCGACGAGGGGACGCAGCCATGTCGGAAGAGACGCGCTCGGGTCCTAGTCTTGCCGAGGCGCAGGATCCAGAAGAAAACTCGCACCTTCGGGGGGGCAAAGTTCTCCCAGTTGACGTCTTGGAACGGGACGACCACGCCAGACGAGCGCAGCGCACGGTAGACGTCACCGGTCCGAAACCTGTCAGAGCACCCAAAGGAGACGACGCGACGGTCAGGGAGAGGCGCGAGTCGGACGGCTCGCAACTGCGCGTGAAGGTAGGCTAGCTCCGCACGGCCTGCTCGGAGATACGCGGCTGCACCGCAACGCACGGACCCATCCCCCCATAAGCATCCGTAAGCCTCGCATCGGGGGAGAGGCAGTGAGAGAAAGCGGCTGGCAGAGCCAGGGAGAGCGGCCCAAGTGAGGTCCATGAGTCGTGCCATAGCGAGGTCGAGACACCGTCTCCCGGCACCACACGAGTGATGGTGCGGTACAGAGGGATCAAGGAGGCAAAATGCCTCCAAGACGGCGTGGATGGCTCAGGGCACGGACACAGGTAGCTACGCCGGACCCAACGCGTCCACGGGGTGTCACGGCCGTCGAAAAGCCCATGCAGATTCTTCAGAAGCAAGCAGGTGTTCTGGAGTTCAAGATCAACTACACCAAGCCCCCCTTCCGACTTCAGCCGACAAACAAAGTCCCACGCCACCTGACAATCCCCACCAGAGCACGCGGCGGCCGCCTTCCACAGCATCGCGCGGCGCGGTTTATCCATCTTGGCGATAGTCCCTTTCGACAGCGGGAGCACCGACATAGCAAGTATAGGTATCGCCGAGAGAACCGCCGTGGCAAGCGTAAGGCGCCCCCCAATGGGGATCAGTGAGGTGCGCCAACCCGGAATCTGCTGCGCGATCCTGGTGGCGAGGAACTCCAATGCCGATGCCGGGAGTTTCTGATCTGACAGGGGCAGGCCTAGATACGTCTGGGGAAAGGATGACACGGGGCACCCCAGGAGGGCTGCAAGATCGGCAGCGCGGGTGGCCGACATGTGCACGGGCACGAACGTGCTCTTGTGGTAGTTGATATGCAGGCCAGTTTGTAGGATCAGTTTGTAGGAACTATAATGAAACATGTTTCAAAAGGATTTCTGTTTGACCTTTTGAACAACTGAAGATACGCAAGGTACTACAAAAGTTTAATCTTGTTTGACCTTTCTGTATGTGTGAACGTGTCCACAAGTCTACATTTGTCCCACCGAAAATGGTCAACCTAACCAATATACTTCTACTCCTAATCACCCATCCATCGACATGTGTGCACGTCCACGTCAGTCTGCCTTATTTTGACCACAGACTGTTATCGCTGGTTCGTTGAAAACCTGAAATGTACTCATGCCTGAATCTTTTGTCCAAAAACGAACCTGAACTTTGGAGAACAGCAGCGTGCAGAGCGTTCTGCGAGTCCGGCCGGCGGTCGACGCGTCGCCGCACGAGACGACGATCGCCCTGACGGCGTCCACCGACCCGCTCATCACTGCCAGGTACAAAGCCGACACGCCGGCGCCGTTCGTCTCCGCCGCGAGCTCCGGCGCCAGCATCACGAGCCTCTCCACCGCCACGTCATGGCCGTGCCTCGCGGCAACGTGCAGCGCCGTGTCCCCGGCGTCGTTCTTGCCGTGCAGTATCCCGCGGAGCGCTTCCTCCTCCACGCTTGCCCGGGCCAGCCTGACGATCGTTTCCACGGCGTCGGCGTGGCCCGCGCTCGCAGCACTGTGCAGAGGCGTGTCCCGCGCCCTGTTGACAGCGGACAGGAGGGAGCTATCCTGGTAACAGAGCTCGACGATGAGGCCTTCGTGGCCCTGCCCGGCGGCGATGTGTAAGACCGTGTTTCCTTCTCCGGTGACCTCTTTTGCCGTGCATCGTCCTCCGTGACTAGCTGGCCTGGCTATCCGAGCTGACGCCGGTGTGCCGCTGCTGCTGCTTCTCCCGTGAGGAGGCCGGCGACTTCCTGCGTGCGCTCGAACGCGGCGACGTAGAGCTCGGAGCACATGAAGAGAGTCTCATCCTTATAGCTCGGGTGCCTGAGTTCCATAGGTTTGGTTTTGTTTCTGTCCGAGTGGGGAAATCTGGCTGGGGATTGTCAACAGGGATTGAGAGCTCGAGACCTCTCATTCATCTGCTGGGTTAATGTCGTATAGCCGAATCAGTCAAGAGGAATGCACACGTTTGACCATTCGTAGTATAACATAGCTGCTGCAATGCTGTTCAATAGTGTGCACAGATGGGACACGGATTTTTGGCTCCCGAGCTCGTTTGCTCTCCCGGGAACGAGTGGCTGTGGTGGACTGAGCTGTAATAAATGCTGAATTTCAGCTGACATTGAAAATTCGTAATAGATTTAGATACAGCATACTATTTCAGTAGAGAATACGTATACTATTGAATGAAAATTGTTGGTAGATGGATGGCATTAAAATCTGGATGGTGGTTCAGACCTGTACCATTCGAGTATTTGACAATAAGATAGTTCAAACCTGTACAGTAATTGGAATAAATTATAGGAAAACATACGAGTTAAATGCAAAAAAGCTTGATATTAGCAATAGAGTTCCCAGACATAACGATTACATGAAAAACAAGCTTCTTAATTAAATTAGTTACACACGGAGACTGGATTCACTTAGTTGTTACTCCCCTACTAATCTGCAGATAGAATCATATCAGAGCCTAAGAAACGTAAGCCTACATCACAAGATTTTGACCTAAATTAATTAGAGCATTGAACTTACGGAGTAGAAAACATCTTCCGGTAAGAAAGTTTGAACAAGATTTTCTACAAAACTCAGGATTTGCTGCATGGTGATCTATACAGTTTGAACTCAGGATAATACAATCATTCTTCCAACCCGTGAAACTGAGCTATAGTGCAACTGACATCCTTAATTGGCATTATCCTAAATTAGAGGAGCTCTATGAGCTCTGCCTAGTGGGATTAAGCCCAGTTCCTAGAAGAAAAGTAGAAGATGGATAGTGCTAACACCAACTGGCAGATCCTAAATTAGAGGAGCCCTCCCGATGTGGCAGATCCTTCTTCGAGCAGATCTTCTTCGGGAATCGGCCAGTTTCGTCGTCTCCCTCCTATGAAAAAACAGAGCAAAGAAAATCCAAACAGTGGTAAGGCGATGGCTCGGAAAAAATATGAGTTGTCGCCAATGGCGAAGGAAAAATTGATGACTTACCCAGAAATCTGAGCACTTGTAGTATCTCTTGCCCAGATTGCGTGAAGGGGGTTCTCTACTACCCACACCGGTAGGCGGTAGCACGTGAGTGTTGGGAGGGGGTTGGGGTGGGGTGCGGACGAACGGCTCCGCGGGAAGATCCAACCATGGTGCCGGGCGCGAGGATGGATTCGATGCTGCCGGATTTCGAAGGAGGACGAAGGTGGAAGAGGGAGCGTGAAATGGGGAGTGGATAATGGCGTTTTGTTTAGAATATTTACTGCGGGTCTGTACAGGTCCAAGGAACTTTACTCCATCTGCCCCATGCCGTCGCATCCTGTCCCGTGCATACGAGCGATGTGGTTGGGGTCGTATTCACGCTTCAGCTTTCCCAGCCTTATACAGAAGCATATATGACGGAAGCTAGTGAAACGAGTGGCTGGAAAGGAGTGGAATAAACGGAGCAAACGAGCTCAGGTTCACTTCGGAGTTTTCGGCACAGATGGCACTAGAGTGACATTGTCAAAGATCAATGCACGTCTGCGCCAGGCTGATCTCGTGCTAGTATTCACTCCGAATATATATGCCTCTTTGGATTTGGAATCGAAGGAATTTGACAGGATTTTGGAAAATTTTAATTTATACTCCTATTAAAGTGTCTCTTTGATTTGTAGGACAAGAGAAATGCAGGAGTAGAAAAAACACAAAGTTTGCATTAAAGTGTCATCCCAACTCCAATTCTACATGATTTTGTATGCACCAAAGTTTGTTTCATTCCATCACAGAAAAAAATATTCTAAAAAAGTGGTTTGAGTATGTTAAACTTCCTACGAAAGCTAATGTAAACTATTTCTTATGAAAAATTTCTATCAGATTCAACCTACAAATTAAACAACCACCATTGAAAAAATTCTAAGAATTTATATCCTCCAAAATTTCTACACAGATCATTTGATCAAAGAGGCCCTAAAACTCTTTGGATCATAGGATGGAGGCAATCAATTTCCTAAGAAATCCATTTCTAAGCCCCATTTTCCATAAAAAATCAACATAAGCGCAAACCTTATTATATATTTGCACTCACACCCCATTCTCTCTCCTTATTTCTGCAAAAAAAAATCATGTGTTTGTTTACTGTGCACAACCTAAAGCATCTGTTACCAATTTTTGTGTATTAAAAATTCTGTAGAAATTTATAGTACAAAATTCCTAATTCGTTTTTTTCTATGGAGAATAATAATGTGACTGTCAGATGAGATTAACCATGGTACTCATGCTTGCCTTAATATAGTGCACATGCGATTTTTGTAAGTTAAGCCATGTAAATCAAAACGTTTTGAGAAAATTATCTAATTTTACAATACTAAATATATATGTCATATGAAAATAAACTTGGAATGAATACGGTGGTATTAATTTGTGTTTAGATGTTGATAATTTTTATATAAAATTGGTTAAAATTTACACAGTTTGACTTAAAAAATACAGGCACTATATTTTGGCAAGGAGGGAGTATGTCATAGTGATTCATAAACTTATAAAAAGGCTGTTCATGAGCATGTAAGTGCTATGTGTTCTGAGGCTCGGGAGTCGAGACACCAATCAGAGCTAGCTAGCAGAGCTTGTTGGGTATCATCCTCGTGTGGGCTTGAGGAGATGGCCTTACCAAGACATTCAGGCGGCCCAAACAGGTGCAGAAGCCCACTTCCCACTAGGCTCATGGCAAGAGTCATTTTGGACATTGCACATGATGGATTTGGAATGTTAACCCTCCCAGCAGCCACCACTAGGTGGAGTGACGAAAATGCAGGATAGCCTCCATTGCAGAAGAAAGAAAAAAACCAAGAGAGAAGGGAAGAATAAGATGTTGAAGGAAGAAGCTTGAGATCAAGCACGGACGCTTCCCACAAGGTTGTGAAGTCCAGATCCACTACCTTGTCTCATTCGGTTGTCATCCCACCATGTTTGGAGAGATTATTCCAATCCCTAACTATTGTGCCACAAATCTTGATGTATGAGATCCTCTAGTGCTATCTAGAGAAGAAGTTGGCGTATCCCCCTTGCTAATAGTAGAAAAAGATTTGGGTGGCTTCTGCCCGTAGTTTTTCCTCTCATGTTGTGACGTTTTCCACGTAAAAGAATTGGTGTCCCTGTCACCCTGTGTGTTGATTTGTTGTTGTTGTGTTGTTCTGAAATCTCTCCCTAGTTTCGACACTGTGTAACCCTGCGTGCGAGCTTCTCTCCTAAGGATAGACACTGTATACCCCTGAGAGCGAGCTAGAATTGTCATATCTGGTACATATATGTTTGATGAATGTTTCCTTCCGACATGAGCAACGATCCGTGAGTTAGTACACAAGTGGTGCTGAAATTTACATCTTATTGCACTGCATATTTTTAGATTACGTTAGAGTGTGCTAATCTCTATTAAGCGTTGATCGGTCTGCCGGTTTTCCCAACAGAGCTTTCAACACTCTCCTGTGTCAAAAGTCCAAAATCTTGTGTATTAAAATGTACACAAACCTTTTTTTTTTTGCTTTAGAAAGAACAACATTCTCATGTTGTTTGTGCGGTTTGCGCATGACATTTCTTTTATTTTTGTTCCCTAAAACAAGGTTTGTTTCGGGTACAAATTTGAGAGCTGAGGCACTTTCCTTAAAAAAGAACAAATCATGTTTTTTTGTTGGATAATTAATTATGGATTCGTTATAAACATCTAAATATCAGGGCCAAATTAGCCACTAAATCCCACGCATGTACCAAATTTACATAGATCACCACAAGCCTCTATGCTAAAAAAAAGCCTCTTGGAAGTAGAACCGTTCAACAAAAAAGAAAGAAAAAAAAAGCCTCTTGGAAACAGAGCCGTTGGTGGGCGTGAGCGTGAGGGTGCACGGTTAACCGAAAACCGAGAAACCGAACTGAAAAAACCGAAACCGAACCGAAATTGTGGTTATTTTGGTTTCCGGTTAAGGTTACGGTTAGTAAAATAGCTAACCATATGCCTTGCGGTTAATACGGTTAATAACCGAAAACCGAATGGTTAACCAAAAAAACCGAAATGCCTATTAACTTTTATTAATTTGCTACTTTTATTGACTTTTATTAACTTTACGGGTTACTTGTAGCATGTGATTTGCTACTTGTATAGACTTTTATTAACTTTATGGGTTATTTGGTTACTTTGGATCATATGCCTATTAATTTTATAGTATATTCCGTTATTTTGTAATATATGGCCACAAAAAGAAATTGTCATTTTAAAATTCGCGTCAACTTAGGTTAATTTGGTTATTACCGAAACCGAACCGAATTTAAATGGTTATAACCGAAACCGAACCGTATTCTCGTACAAAACCGTATTTACCGAAGTATTGAAACCGTATAAATAAAAAAAACCGTATAAACCGAACCGAATTAACCATATTAACCGAACGCGCAGCCGGAGGCGTGAGGGTGCACGGTTAACCGAAAACCGAGAAACGAACTGAAAAAACCGAAACCGAACCGAAATTGTGGTTATTTTGGTTTCCGGTTAAGGTTACGGTTAGTAAAATAGCTAACCATATGCCTTGCGGTTAATACGGTTAATAACCGAAAACCGAATGGTTAACCAAAAAAACCGAAATGCCTATTAACTTTTATTAATTTGCTACTTTTATTGACTTTTATTAACTTTACGGGTTACTTGTAGCATGTGATTTGCTACTTGTATAGACTTTTATTAACTTTATGGGTTATTTGGTTACTTTGGATCATATGCCTATTAATTTTATAGTATATTCCGTTATTTTGTAATATATGGCCACAAAAAGAAATTGTCATTTTAAAATTCGCGTCAACTTAGGTTAATTTGGTTATTACCGAAACCGAACCGAATTTAAATGGTTATAACCGAAACCGAACCGTATTCTCGTACAAAACCGTATTTACCGAAGTATTGAAACCGTATAAATAAAAAAAACCGTATAAACCGAACCGAATTAACCATATTAACCGAACGCGCAGCCGGAGGTGGGCGCGCCTAGTAGACACTGCACGCGGAGCGGAATGTGCCCCGCCCACTGCTATGCTTCGAGGGCTGCTCCAAACTCGGCCAGTAAAGGTATTGTTTCTCTTTTTCCTTTTCTTCTTTTTTATGTCTGTTTTATTTTCCCTTTTCCTTTACTGTTTTTACACTAAAAAATGTGTTCACATTTTTGGATGCAATAATAACATAAAAATTTAGTTCTAGAAAAAAAATCACACATGTTAAAATAATAAATAATATTTACGTCTTTTGAACGATTTTTTAAAATAAGAACATTTATGTTATTTCAACGATTTTTTAAATATTAACATTTATGTCATTTGAACGATTTTTAAATATGAACATTTCTGTCATTTGAACAATTTTTAAATACGCACATTTATGTGATTTCAATGATTTTTTAAATATGATCATTTATGTTACTTGAAAGATTTTGTAAATATGAACATTTATCTTATTTGAATGATTTTTAAAATTAGAACATTTATGTTATTTAAATTATTTTAAATATGAACATTTATGCTATTTGAACGATTGAGCGATTTTTCAATATGAACATTTATATTATCTAACCATTTTTTAAATATGAACATTTATATTATTTGAACAATTTTTTAATTTCAAATTTATGTTATTTGAACGATTTTTCAATATGAAAATTTTATATTATTTGAACATTTATGCTATTTGAACGATTATTCTAATGTGAACATTTATGTTATTCGAACGGTTTTTCAAAAAAAATACATTCATTCCATTTGAACGATTTTTCAATGTGAACATTTTATTAATATGAACGATTTTGCCAATAAGAACATTTATTTAGTAAGAACATCTATGATATTTGAACAAATTTTATATAGGGACATAATATTTTTCTACAACCTAAAAACATTGATTTTAATATAAAACAGAAAATACAAAACGAAAATTAAAACATAAAAATTTAAAATAATACCAAAAAAGAAACTTAAAAGATGAAAGAAAAAGAAACAGCTAAAAATAGAAAAACGAAAAGAAAAAACAGGAAAAAACGAACCGGAAATACCAAATTTCTGCTGAAGGTGCTCTTATTGGGCCGGCCCACCTGGCGACAAAGGGTGCGAGGAGCGTTATGCGCTCCGCTGTATGCATTAACTAGGTTTCTCCGCTGTTGGTGGTGCTACAGACACCAGCACACTCACCCTCCTTGCATATCGGCCCGGATAACGCACACGTGTGTGGTGGACTATTGGGCTCTCAGTTTTCCCGTGGACTATAGGTGGATCCCAGTTTGACGACGGTGCTGTGACCGGTCTAGCTATGTTACTTTTCCTGGTGGAGCATATGAATGTCTAGTTTAGCAACATCTCTTGCTCCTGAATATAGAAGCATTGTGGTGCTGAACTTAATCCGCTAGCAAGAGTAAACATTATTTATTTTGTTCCATCACAAGCAAAAGCGACACCCATGGCGGCCACATGTTGTGTATGGAGTATGGACCCTTCACTAGATCACACACTTACATAATGTATCTGGATGGCACTTAATCTACATATTACTAATATGCACAATTTGGTTGATCGTGTGGTGATACTATGAAAATACATGTTTTAGTACGGGAAAGGTGGTATCCCTGCTTTTATTCAACATAGACGAATGTGAGAACCACTAGGCAGATGTATGATGTGTATGTAACCAGATATTTCAAAATCCTATTGTACAAAGAAAGGAATGTTTGCATAACAGACACAAATGGTTTGTCAAATTTATAAAATAGAAGTAATTGCAAACGGTCATGCTTATAACTAATACTACTACTCCTTCCGGTCCAAAATAAGTGTCGCGGTTTTGAACTGGGGTTAGTTCAAAACTGTGACACTTATTATGGATCAGAGGTAGTACTATATTTACAACCCTCAAGATCTTAGCCACCCTACCATCGCAGACGACCGCTGACATCAATAGATACAAGTACTAAAGTATTTACAATGATGAAAGCCACCACGTTGAAGGCATAAACTATGACGAAGGGAAATTGCTGACTTATGCGTCTCTTGGAACATCGTCGTGGTTCAGACCTACTCCCAACAAGAAACCGCACGACGCCTCCAAGCGATCCAGGCGTCACAAGGGTTGCAAGCAATGTCATCATGATGTTCAAGCCAAAGTACATCAGCTGAGACAATACGATCCTCATTGGATTATTATTGCTCATCACCGCAGCTATAGCCATGAAGAAGCCTAGCATCAAGCTGTTCAGCGCTAGCCAAAGAAAGTGCATGGAGATCATGAAGCCGATCCATGAGCGATGTGATCGCGAAGCTCTCCCATAGATCAACAATATCGTGGCGACCACGGAAGTGGTCACGGCGATGGTGTCCAGGATCAAGAAGGCACTGTACAAACGATCCCCACTGAGATTTACCTTTCCATCAGACCCATAAGATCCAGGCACGTTGAACGCTGCCGAGAAGGCGACCGTCACCACGAGCGTGGAGACAATCGCGAGATTTTTGGATGTTGTCTCTCGCCATTTCATGATGTCCTGGCCCTTCCATTTCTCTACATGGTCTTGCCTCTCTGGTCTGAATGGTGCTCCAGAAACATAGAATTTCACCACTAGCCTTACCTGCATTCATAAAGACATGATCTATGAATTAAGCCCAAATGTATTTGTCTTTTTTTGGCAGTAATATTAATTTAGATCAAATAATGTCTTAAATAAAATAATCTAACAAATACTAACATTTATTTTAGATAATTGTCAACATTGCTTTCCCAGCCTCTACATCTACTAGATACATCCTCAAATGTTGTGAGAAAACACTTGCAAGACAAAATGACACATGAACATCGCAGATGGAGAGGATATATACCATTGAGTAGAAGCCCGTTGAATCCTCTATGAGATCAGCTGGCGTCCTGCCGGCATTGTTCATAATATGGGAATGCACTTTCTTGCATGCCAACAGCTTGGAGATAACTTTGTGTTCCCCTGCAGCCACAGCCAAATGCAGCGGCATATTCCCTTCCCTGTCTTGCGTGTTCAGAAGACGATCCTGCATTTTGACGGAAAAAAATGCAGTTTGGCCTGCTTTTTCATTAATCAGAAGAGTAGTACAAGATGTACACGAACCAGTAAAAAGGAAAAGAAAACAAAACTGGAACTAAAAGGCGACCAGCTTAGTCTGGCTCGCGTGGTCTGTGTAGCAAATCCGCCACTCTTGGTTTGCCTGCGTCTTTCCAGAGCGTGGCGTCATCAAGAATGCAAGAGTGCATCCGATCAAGAGATGCGGCTGTGTTATTGAAGATCCTGGA
This sequence comes from Poa pratensis, assembly GCA_947311845.1. NCBI lineage: Eukaryota > Viridiplantae > Streptophyta > Magnoliopsida > Poales > Poaceae > Poa > Poa pratensis. Next base: position 34,952,245 of record CAMZMU010000108.1, on the reverse strand, counting down.
ATTGCGTTCTTTCCATAGTGTCCACCAGGTGAGCTGCACTAGTGATACCCAGGCTTTCTTCAGCACCTGAGGCTGCGACTTTCTGGTCGAGTTGATCCAGACCTGTAAGCTGGTAGTTGAGGCGGCTGGAGCAAATGTTACTGGCATGGCTGCCGTTGCAAGCAGCTTCTTCCAAAGCCTGATGGCAACGGGGCAGGTGGCAAGCAGGTGCAGCGCGGTCTCCGGCTCGCTCAGACAGAGCACGCAAGCCGCATTGTGTGGCCAGCGCTTTTTGGCTAGGCAGTCAGCAGTATTGCATTTTCCACGGATAGCCAGCCAGCTGAAGATCCGGCATTTTAGCGGTGCCTCGCTGTTCCAGATGAGCTCTCGGAAGTTGAATCTCGTGGAGCCCTCAAACTGCAGTTCATACGCAGAGGCAGCAGAGTACTGTCCATTTGTTGTGCAGCGCCAAGTGACACTGTCCGGTACGTCCTCAGCTAACCTTATGTTCTCGACTAGGTCATGTAGAAGAATGAATTGGTGTAAAGCGTGAGCTGAGATGCCCCTCTTGAAGTGGCGCATCCACTTTCCTTCATGCAGAGCTTGTGCCACCGTCAGGTTTCTCATGGTGCAGAAGCCAAAAAGTTCAGGCATCAACTCCTCGAAGGCTCGTCCGTCTAGCCACGGATCCTTCCAGAACAGGAGCCTCTGCCCGTTCCCTAGGTTGAATTTGGCGGCCGTGTTGAACAGGCTGTGAGCTCGGGCGTCGATGGAGATCGGCATATCTGACCACGGCTTGCTAGGCTCTGTCCATGCCTGCCAGAGCCAGCGCACACGCAAAGCAATAGCCTTTCGGCCAAGGTCAGTGATCCCCAGCCCACCGTAGTCAAGAGGCCGGCACAAGGCTGCCCAAGAGACAAGGCAGTGCCCTCCCGGTGCAAGCTCGTCATTGTTCCATAAGAAACCGCGGCGCAGTTTGTCCACTGCCTTGATCAACCAGACGGGCGGATCGATGACCAGCAGCTGGTAGATGTGCATGGCGGAAAGAACGTGCTTGACGAGCAATAGCCTGGCATCGATGGAGAAGTTACCTTTGTTCCAACCTTTCACTTTCCCGGCCAGCTTGTCAATGGTGGGTTGCAGGTCAGCTTTCTTAAGCCGGCGATCAGATAGCGGCAATCCGAGGTACTGGCATGGAAATTGTTGTACAGGGCATTGCAAGCAGGCAGCCAGTGTATCAATATTCAGGTTTGAACAGTGGATTGGGATTATCGAGCACTTGGAGAAATTGGTCAGCAGCCCAGATGCCTCCCCGAAGCACTGGAGAATCAGCTTGATTGAATTTAGATCATCTTCTTTAGGTTCAGTAAAGATCATGACATCGTCAGCGTACATGGCAATTCTGTTCTTGGGCTGCAGATAGCGGTTGGTGTGCAGCGTGCCAGCATTGTCAGCAAACGTTAGCAACTCAACTAGGACGTCAGCAGCGATGTCGAAGAGCAAGGGCGAGAGTGGGTCGCCTTGGCGCAGGCCACGCCGGTGCACAATGCTTTCAGTTAGCTCTCCGTTGACCAGGACCTTTGTAGTTGTGGTTAGCAATATACAGGCAATCCAGTCTCGCCAGCATTGGCCAAAGCCCTTAGCTGCAAGTATTTCCATCAAGAATTCCCAAGAGAGGGAGTCGAAAGCCTTTTGGAGGTCGAGTTTGAGCAGGAGCGCCGGCACCTTTTTCTGACGCAGCAGCCTAGCCTGAGCTCTGACGAACACAAAGTTGTCATGAATTGCTCGTTGCTTAATGAAGGCACTTTGGCAAGGGCTAACAAGTTCGGACATCCTTGGCCGCAGACGAAGTGCTAGGATTTTTGTGAAGAGCTTGCCAAAGAAGTGAACAAGACTGATTGGCCTGTAGTCTTTAGGGTGTATGGCATCTGGTGATTTTGGCAACAGCACCATGGTTGCAGAGTTTAACAGTTGTAGGTTTCTAGTTCTGTGGGCCTCAATAGCCTCCATGGCGCGCATGAGGTCAATGCATACCACATCCCAGCAAGTTTTGAAGAACAGGGCGTTGAAGCCATCAGTGCCAGGAGCCTTGTCAGAAGGGAGATCCATTACAGCAGCTTTGACCTCTTCCATAGTGATGGGCCCTTCTTGATCGGTAAGGTCAAGTGGCATGATGCCCAACAATGGTAGCTTTAGCGAGTGTTGCCTCTGTTTCCTTTCGCCAAGAAGTTTCTGGAAATAATCCCAAAAGGCGTTCTCTTTTGCTTCCTGATCAGTATGGACTGCGCCATTGTATTCGACCCTGTGTATGAAGCTTTTTCTTCTTCTTGCTGTGGCCTTGGAGTGGAAAAATCTTGTGCTTGCATCACCTTCTTTTAACCATTGGATTCTTGATCTTTGCCTCCACTTTGTTCGTTGGATGGCCGCTATACCTAGCCGGTTCATTTTCAGCATTGCTCGGAACTGTCGTTCATCATCAGTTAACTGCCGGTTGTCCATTGCTTGATCAAGTTTGTATATCAGCTCACTTGATATCGCAGCCCGCAGGTCCAGGTCCGAGAAGAACTTGGAGTTCCAACTAGTGAGTGCTCGGGCAGTAGCATTGAGCCTTGAATGAAGATTGACAAATGGGTCATTGTGCCATTGCACTGAGTTCCAAGAGGTCTGCACCACACTCCTGAAATCATCTCTAGTAACCCAGGCGTTTTCAAACCTGAAGCGCCGTACAGGCTTGAAACCAGCGTCGGTACTCAGCAATATTGGGCAGTGGTCTGACATTTCAGATGAGATTGCCTGTAACATGCAATTAGGGAAGGCGTCATCCCATTCTTGATCAAAAAGCACGCGGTCTAACTTGACCATCGTTGCAGCACGCTGCTCATTGCTCCAGGTGTATCGCCGGCCGTGGAGGTAAAGATCTTTCAGTTGTAGGTCATTGATGAATCCTCTGAACGCTGCCATGTTTCTGCGGTTGGAGTTCTGGTTGTTTTTATCACTGGCCCTGACGGTTAGGTTAAAGTCTCCGGCTATGATTGTCGCTGTCGCCGGCGGTAGATCAGCTGCAAGTCTATCTCTGATGGACTGCAGGAACAGTGGCTTGTCTGAATCTGCTTGGGGGCCATAAACTGCAATCAAATTGATGTTGGTATCTGCCTTGAGCATGGTGCCGTGCAGCGCAACCGACCACGGGGAAGTCAGCGCGGTGGTTATCAACATCTCATCTGGCTTCCAAGCAATGAGTATTCCCCCTCTGGTGCCATCAGCAGGTGCGAAACAAAACTCCGTGAACAACGGGCCACAACACTGACGGACAATAGCAAGATCAATCCATTGCAGCTTTGTCTCTTGCAAGCAAACCACCGATACATTGTGATTTCTAACGACAGCAAGCACTACTCCTCTACGGGCCAGGTCATTGAGCCCCCTTACATTCCACACTAGGAAGTTGCAATTCATATTGAAACTAAAAACGACACACTGCAGATCCGGTGCGCTTACTGCTCTGGCTGGACCAGCGGCGAGGCTGCTGGTGCCGCCGCCCCCTTCCGGCGTGCCCTTTTGGCGAGGATGGTGAGCACCGCCATCTGTGGCTTGGCGAGCGGCGAATCGAACGCGGAGTTGTACTTGCACAGAGTGTCATCGTCGGACTCCTCCCCTTTCTCAGCAATCGCCAAGCCCCGCTTGGAGATGATCAGCTTGCGGGCTAGCTTCATGGTGTTCCCTCCTGCGCTACCAGTAACCGCCGTCTTGCGGTTCATCACGCGGTGGCTGCGGCGAGTGGCGGTGGTAGTGGCGGCCTTGTTTCTCTTGCGGCGCGGCGGACCCGGCGGTGTGCTGGTGGAGTCGGGGATGCTGGTCAACCCTGGTGTGATGGGCTGTATCACATCAGCAATCAGCTTCTCTGTAGCCTCGTGGGATGGACCGCGGCCCATGCGCGGTGCAGTTGGCGGTGCAGGCGTGGCCCGCTCATTAACATCTGGCCCATCTGAAGTTGGCCCATCATCGGCCTCTGGCGAAGCATGTGTGCGGTGGTGTAGGGGCGAGCCGTGCTCGTCAGTAGAAGGAGTGGTGATGACGTGCTCCTGTGGGGCGACAGCCGCAGCGGCAGCAGTACCAGACGGGGACAGCAGCAGGGAGTGGGGCGTTGTCGGCGTGCCAGGCGGCGACAGGGAGGCCTGCGTCTCCGATCCCGGAATGGAAACCTGCAGTGCTTCCACAAAATCTGCAACAGGGGCTGAGAGCACAGTCAGTTGCCCAAACGGGGCGGGGAAGAGCACGGGCTGTGGTGTGGGCGCAGCGTTGTTGACCACTGTCCCGTGGTCCAGGATCACGGCAGCATGTGTGCCTCCGTCACGGAGAGCTCCCCTCCGTTAGGGCTTGCGACGGTGTCAGGGGTCGATGCAGAAGCAGGGCGTGTCGGCGCGGCCAAAGGCGTGTCCGTCGTCACAGAGGGCGTCACCCCGTTAGGGTTTGCGACGGCGTTAGGCCTCGGTGTAGCAGCAGGGCGCGTCGGCGCGGCCAAGGGAGCCAAGTGGAAGTTGGCCGGCGTGAGCGCGCGGGCGGTGCCGTCCGAACGGCGACGCGGGCGGCAGTGCTGGCCCACTGCAGAACCCGACGAAGCCGCTTCTAGGCGCTGGTGCCAGACATCATCAGGTATGCCGTGCGCCCATGGGTGCACCTGCTCCTCCGTGAACGTGGTGTCGTCGTCGCCGTCTTCGAACTGATCATCGTCATGGCTGACCCAGATGTTGCGTGTTGCCGGAGCTGGCCTGATGTAGGTGGAGGTGTCGAGATGCACAAGCACCGTAGTGCTCAAAGTCCTCGGCGGGCAAGTGCGCAGGTGCTCAAGGTGGCAGCATTCCGTCGGCGAGCCCGCGCCCGGCGGCAGCGTGTCGGTGGCGATGAAGCACGGCGGTCGGTCGGTGTGGCAGAGCGGGCCGACGCAGGGCTTGGGCTCGTGGACGTCCATTGTGGCCTCCGTCGGCACGTCCTCCAGGCGGTCCACCCATGCCTCGACGACGAAGTAGGATAGGTCGTCCTTGTTCAGCGTCTCGGCGGCCACCGTGTGGATGAGGCAGCCAGGGAGCGCGCGCGCCACGGTCGCGAGGGACCAGGCCTGGGGTGCGAGCTGCTCGATGAAGAGGCGGACGTTGAAGCGGTACTTCCGGAACACGGCGAAGGTGAGACGCGACCACCTGCGGATGAGGATGGGAGTCCCACGAAAATGGAACACCGAACGCGAGGCCACCATCTCGAACCAACGGCTGTCACTGAAACGCGCGAAGAAGGTACCCGGATGTCTGAGGGAGATCTGAACAGCGTCGGAGGGGATGTCGGGGAAGTCTGTCAGCAGGCCTTCGAGGATGTGGCATGGCGCGAGGCGCGGCTGGTTCCCGGAGACCGTGAAGACGAGGGCGGAGCTGCGCAGCTTGATCTCCTCCTCCACCATCTCCGCGGTGTGCTCCATGATCACCCTGGTGCGCAGGGACCTCCGGACGAAGCCAAGCTCGCCTGCCATGGTGGGGAAGGGGTCCTGGTGCGGAGAGGGCGGCGGTGGCGGCGACGATGTCGGTGCAGTGGCTGCGGCAGCCGGCGGTGGGGCGGCAGCAGGGAAGTGGAGGCGCGAGTGGACTGGGCGGCGTGTGGCGTCGGGGTGACCTCGTGGGTAGATCAGGCGAGAGCGCACCGGCGCCTTGGCAGGAGCGCATGACCGAGCCGGCAGGGGTGGGAGTGGAACTGGGGGCAGGTGGCGGGTGGGGCAACCACGAGCGGCGTGTCCTGGGTCGAGGCAGTGGATGCAACGAGCTTCGTTGGTGCAGTGGCGAACTGTATGCTCTGAGCTGAAGCAGCGATAGCACCGGCCGCGGAGGTCCCGTTTGAAGGCCTCAGCAGCATGGGAGCTCTGCCGCGGTCGCTGGCCGGCATTGAGTGCTACTTCCCAAGGCGGTAGGGAGGATGGGCGGCGGCCACGCTTGCGCAGCACATCTTGCCATCCCAGCGGATCTTGCTCCTCAACATGGCGCTGCTTGTCAGGGACCACGATCAAGCTACGGACCATAGGGCGCTGGTGTGCCGCCGAGGCGGGGCTAGCCGAGGCCGGTGCAGGCATTGAAGGCGAGGCAGGTGGGCGAGCTGCCATCTCTGCAAAGCTAGGGGAAGCATTGAAGCTGGAGGCTGGGGTGGGTGGAGCTGAGAAGTGGAGCCGCTCGTTTGTGGCCGGAGAGGGTGCAGCAGGCGAGCCAAGGCCGGTGTGGCCCCGCGGCGGAGTGCGGCGGGCGACAGTCATGGTCTGCGGATGGGCGTCGGCTGCGCCCGTGGCCGAGGTGGCCACCAGCGGCGGGGGAGCGGAAGGGAGCGGGAGCTAGCCTAGCGAGCGTTGTACTGTCTACTGTGTATCCTGCATTTTGCTCTTGATAGCATAGGACACAACGGAGGAGCGGCCCTTAGTGGCTGCAGCGTGCAGGAAGCTTCTGCCCCGGTCATCACGGACGTCGGCACAGGCAGGGTGCAACCGTAGCAGCAGGCGGACGGCGGAGACATTGCCCATCAGCGCCGCGGCGTGCAGAGCCGAGGCGCCGTCGCTGTCCTGAAGATACATGGTGCTGGGCGGTGCATGCGCTAGGAGCGCTTCGATGATCGAACAGTCGTCGTCGGAGGCGGCGAAGTGCAGTGTGCTGCTCTTGTTTGTGTCGACGGCGCTCGCGAGTGATGGCCTCCATTGCAAGAGTAGAGCAACCATTTGCGGACGTACGTGACCAGAGGCATGCAGGCGGACGTCCGTGGAGACGAAATTTCGGTCCGCCCCGCTTCCGTGTCTCACCAAATTGCGAACAGGTCGCTGATACGATTAGTATAACAAGTGTTTAGACGGACGGTCCGCCGGCCCGTCCGCCTGCATGCCACGAACCGCTGATTGTTCGACTGCGTCACAATTTTCTTCGTTTCTTCTCTCTCGGCGGCGTCTCAGGCTCTCTCCCAGCTGGTCCAGCGGCGGCCGGCCGCCCCAGTCCAGCGACTCCACGACCAGCCGATCTGGTGCCCCGACGTCGGGAGGCGATAGCTGGAAACGGCGGCAAGACGGAAACAAATCTAAGACGTCTGCGTCCAGTAGCAGATTGAAACCAAAAGTTCAGGTAATAGGCAATTCACAAGTCAATTAGAAAGTTTAAATAATGCCCAAGTGCACAACCAATTGCTTCTCTAGTTTTCGCTCTAGGCTCAACTACTCATGTCTACTGTGTGCAACAAACTCTAAAATTGCTTTGTTTGTTCCTGATTTTGCTAGGTCATGGATCAATTTGTGTTGAGAAGAAAGAGATGTTCATTTAGGAACTTCAAGACAGTCTCGATCTGCAATTGGGCAGGATAATGAATATTGCGAAGAATTTGTCGTGGAATAAATTCATGAGTGATTGTCTCATCTGCTTTGTGGAAAAAGATAGGTTTTCACTATTACTAAAAATGGCGTGACTGATCTAAGTGAAAATTTAAGAAAAGTAACAAATTGAGAAAGGAAATTGTAAAATGCGAGTGAGTCCCGCCACTTATAATTACTTCTCTCGTATTTAGTTATTTATTACTTGAATTTTTGTCAGTATAACACATTTTTTTACTGGTTCCATATTCCAGGATTCGAAAAATGAGGCCTTAGAATAAGATTTTGGGAGTTGCACCTTTATTCCCGTTAATATTTGCAAAGAAGTCGATTAAAGTGTCATCTAAATGGTATGTCATATCTTTTAGCGCCTTAGTTTATAATTGCATATTTTCGATGCTTGTACAGTCTTTTAGCACTGTATTATGGTTGGGAGATGACATGTACAAGTATCACCAGAAGCCTCCTGGAAGCAGTGCATGGCGTTGAGGCAGGCTCAGCTGTGAGTCGACCCACTTCTTCCCCTCACACCACGACTGCCTTGGCCGCTCCGCCTCCAGCGTCACCTGCAACTACCACCACTCAACACAAGGGGTCCGGTCCTCCCGAGCGCACAAGGGAGTGAAGGGATTTGGGCGGCCGTCCTGCCGCAAGCAAGAAGGATTGGATCTAGCGAATGAGAGATCGATTACCCGCTGCTAGATAGGAGGAAGAGCTCGTCTCGCCGGGGATGGAGTGGCCGCTCGCCGCCGCACCGCGCCAAGCCCAAGATCCAAGTCACAAGTCACGCACGCAACCGCGTGCGGACTTGGTGACGATGGTCTAGGATATATAGGCAGGGGCCAGCCCAGGTTGGAGACGAAGGCAGGAGGAAGATGCAATCCTGGTGTCTCTCGTGAAGAGAATGGATGGCACAGATGAATTTAGTCTCGGATGGATGACATGGCGAGCGGGCTCCGCGAAAACCAAACGCCCCGTCCCGCTAAAATAGACCCTGGAAACTATTATGGCGCCTCTTATACGGTAGGCAATCAATACGAATAACTGTTGCACGGTGGGTTGAGTAGCATGCGTTGGCCTATTTTTTAGGATCTGGAAGGAGGCGCGTTGGTTGCTACTCCCTCCGTTTCAAATTACTTGACTTGTATTTGTCCAAATACGAATGTACCTATACTTATTTAGTGTCTAAATACATCCCCTTTTAGACAAATGTGTGTCAACTAAATTGGAACGGAGGGAGTACATCCTAGGAATTCATCCAGAAATTTGTTAGTCCATACTATCATATTTCTTTTCTCTTAATTTGTTACCCTACAAGCCGAGCAAATTTCTGTAGTTTCTTTCTTGACGCCGAGCAAACTTCTGTACTTGAGTTTTCTGCATGCTAGGGATGAAAGTGGTGCTTGTTACGTATGGTTTCACAGTTGCATTTGTTTGACTTCGCCCGAAACGATATTCAGAGTTCAAAAAAGCTTCCAAAAGCTGCATCGTCTATTTAATTGGTTTACCTAGCTAAGAATATATATAAGCAGCAAGCTTGCATACTCTTGAAAGTGGTACGTACGTACAAGCTAAGTCATCATATATATACGAGACTAAAAATCAAATGAATACAACACAATCTGCCCTTTAGATTATTGCTCAAACAACAACTTCAGCTCGTCGCCAAAGCCATGGACGAGGGAGAACCAGCGGCGGCAAGCAACTAGTAACTCATCGTTCCTGTCCCACAGCGAGCACATGTTTCTTGTGAGGGGAAGCCCTGGCCGCCAGGTCCACATAGCTCGATGCGCGCTCCCTTCACAGTGCACCTCCCACGCCAGCCTACAACCGCGCACTACCACAGCCATATATACCAGGTGGAGCTTCTCACAAAGCCATGGATATATAGATCAGCCTCATCGATATATGGATCAGACCTGTCAACTGGGACATTTAAAACGCCTCGCCACAAAGGCAGATCAAAGAATTACCATGGCGCGATGGCCATGGTACCACACAGAATACAGAAGAGGCAAAAGAGACCACGCTCATGCCGGACCGAGTCGACGACATACACTGGCCTAGTCTGCACAAGAAAAAAAAGAACTGTCAATTTAGCTTCTAAGAAGATAACACAAAGAGAAGTCACTGGCCAGCACTACAAAACCGAAGGCTTCAATACAACCACCACTTGCAGAGACAATAATCGATCATTCTCAAGGAATTAATTAGTGGTCACTTCAAGTTGGATGGATTATACTACTAGAGCTGCATTATACTACTTATCTCGTTTCATGTTGCTGTTATTCGCAGCTGGGATATGATCCAACATCCATGAGTGATACATATGGTGTTACGAAGATCGTCTTACAGTATGTGCCCCTCTATTTCTACAAGCACACCTATGATTATGAAGACCTTTAAAAAAAAGAATTGCTCAGCAATAGGAATCAAATACTGCATGCACGAGAAAATGAAAGAAATATAGTCGTACCTAGATGGATCGATCCCAAGATTGTAGATGCAGCGGTCGCCATACTCTTGCCTCCAGCTGCTCAACTGCCCAGGCATGGCGCTGATGGCCAGTTTTGAAACTCCAGCAGCCCTTCAGTCAATGAAATCATGTAAGAATATGCATGGAACTATATACCACACATACATGGTAGGAACAATTTAGGGACAAGCAGCAACAAGAAAGCATAAGCATATTTCAGCAAATAAATAAACTAGATGATCAGCTACAGGACTGACAAATCTCAATTTTACGCACCACACAATCAAAAGAGCATGAATTCAATTAAGGAAAGTAGCAGTCAGAGAACGCTAATAATGGTGGTAATGTTACAGACAGAACCAACAGCCACTTTTAATCAAAACAAAAAGCATCATGTTCTTGTAGCACCCAACAGGAGAATCATCCAGCATGTTATCTTTACTATTTTTTAAAGCTCAGTTGGTGGTGATGGTCGTACGTCGTCCACTTACCCCGCACGAAAAAAACAAATCGCCGTCCGCGTCCCGCGACGTGGGAAACCCGGCGAGGAAAAACCGCCGGCACGCACGCACGCACGACCGGCTCATCGCATCCTATCCTAGAAAGAGAACCTCCGCCTTGTTGCTATGCCGCCGTCATAATTCTCGATCCAGACAAAGAACCATGGCCGCCGTCACTGGGCACCATCTCAGCTGCCGGGAGGCCCGGGAGGAGCAAGCCATCGCCCAGGCCTTCACGAGCGCCAACCGCAGCTCGTGCCAGCGATGAGAGTGCCGGCCCTTTCGGCGCCTCCGCCGCCATGGCAGCTCCTGCTCCGGTCACCGACACAAGGTGAGCCACCGATACAAGCACCTCTACCCCGATCCATGACTCGGAGGAGCTGTCGGTATTGGAGCGCGAGAGCTTCAGCCCGACGCTGAGGCATGGCACCCGTTCCGGCCGCGGTCACCGCGGCGACCCTGCACCGCTGCTTCGGCATGGTGATGAAGCAGTACATGGCTCATGGCAAAGGCCTTCTGCCTGCATGACGATCTGGTGCGCGTGCTGCACGCCGCAAGCAGGCTCGAGAAGGCCCTGGTGTAGGTTGCGATGGAGGACATGGCCGGCAGCGATGACGGCGGCAAGCAGGCTCGAGAAGGCCCTGGTGTAGGATTCTCGGGAATCGGGACGTGGATCAAAGAGCGGCGGCTCCGGCCTCCTGGTCGTCAAGGGAGAGCGTCGTCAGAGCCAAAAGACAACGAGGTGAGATTTCCTGGTCGCACCGTCGCACTCGCACATTCGTCCATCAATCAGACATGCTCGTGATCCATACAAGTTCCAGGTTCCAACCAACCAACTTAATTTTGCAGTTTATTGTTCTCTCAGGAGGACCAGACGCATGCTTCTTTGATTTCTCTTATACTACAGTATATATTCAGTTTTTCACTATGCATTTGTTTAGTTAGTAAGGTACATCTTGTCAGCACCTATGGTTGTTCAGTTTGACCGGAGCTCCCTCTCCCCGGAGTTCAGATCCATGGCAGCACAAACAGCGGTAAAGAAACTCATAGGGACAGGTGCTGGTTCTTGGTGCTGGCATGAATGAACAAGCGTGCGGCAGCCTTGAGCTTCTCGCACGTGGCCTGAACTAATACTACTCAATCTCGCCCCGTACTAAAGATCATACACTGATACACATGCTCATGCATATTAGAAGGTTGGTGAGATGATTTTGTAGTAACAACTGCCCTCTGTCTGGAAGATGAAACAATTAATTCCTCTTTTTATTCTGATCCCGATGCTTGGCTTATGTGGCTGCAGACCGACTTGCGATAGGTTAAGCGATCACCGTGTCCAAGGGATGAGCAATTAGAGAGAGTGTTTTGCCAATAGTAAGGTGACATTTATTTTATTTACATTCATCTATACAGAAAGACGTGCAAGCAGATCTAATCAGAAGCAGAAAATCGTGAGTTGAATCAGCAATAGGAATTCACCATGCCGTTGATCTCATTGCATGAAAAGAAAACTGATTCTATAATACTATGTGTATTTGTTTTTTTGGGTATGGGAACCTTCCTATAACAATAACCATCGAATATCATTCCTTGTGAAATATATGTTGAATTGCTCTTCACTGAACAGATCATATGCAAGCTATTCGTGTTTGAATATATCATTGTTTGTTCTCTTTGAAGTCAACACCAAGTTTGAACGATCGTGTCTTTGCCCATGTTTTATACAAAATCAAATATTGCAGCAGCTACATCCTTGTTTGTTGATAAAATATTCCATAGGTTGGAGATGAGGTCTATAAAAACAATGGCAGAACAATTCTACTCCTTTTCTTTACTATTCAGTTTAGCTGAGTTAAAGAAAAAACATTTTTTATATAACTTGTACATATATATTTTATTCTCAGATATGCTATGATCATGTCATCCTAACAGTCGCGTCAACTATGAGATCAGACTATTAATTGTTTTTCTATATCAACTGTTTTTTTTATGTATATCATGTTTAAGAATAATCTTTGTTGGACCGTGGCAACGCACGGGCATTCAACTAGTAAACGTAACCAACAGGCTGTTGTACTACTACTTACAGATGGTTAATCAACAAGACCACACTCAGGTTACATAAACTACACCAAACAAAAGATGGCAAAGCCAAACTTTGGATTTAACCCAAAATAATCTTTTCCGTACAAAAAAAAAATCTACTTACTGGATGCTGATCAAACCATGTGAAAAAGGACCAAGTGTTACAGGCTTGCATCACTATAGCTAAATAAAGCTCAATCATTTCTGAACCTAACCACTCTACATGTATGCAAAACAATTAGATATTGAATGGACACAAGCTGCACATTATACTATCGCCATGGTGGGGGCGAAGGAGTTATACTGTGCTTGTATGTTGATGACATACTGATATTTGAGACCAACCTCAAAATCATTGAGGAGGTTAAGTCATTTCTGTCTCAGAACTTTGAGATGAAAGACCTTGGTGTGGCTGATGTTATTTTGAACATCAAGCTACTGAGAGATAATGAGGGTGGGATTACACTTTTACAATCCCATTATGTTGAGAAGATTTTGAGTCGTTTTGGATATTCGGACTGCAAAAATTCTCCAACACCATATGATCCTAGTGTGCAGATTCGAAAATTCAAAGGCACAACTAAGGACCAACTGAGATACTCTCAAATAATTGGTTCACTCATGTACCTAGCGAGCGCTACAAGGCCTGACATCATGTTTGCTGTGTGCAAACTGAGCCGGTTTGTTTCCAATCCGGGTGATGTTCATTGGCATGCTGTTGAAAGATTTATGCGCTATCTGAAGGGTACTGTGAACTATGGACTTCACTATACCGGAAGCCCCTCAGTGCTTGAAGGGTATTGTGATGCGAATTGGATCTCTGATGCTGATGAGATGAAAGCCACAATGGGTTATGTGTTTACCCTTGGAGGTGGTGCTGTTTCCTGGAAGTCTTGCAAGCAAACGATCCTGACGAGATCGACAATGGAAGTAGAATTAACAGCATTGGACACATCTGGTGTCGAAGCAGGATGGCTTCGAGATCTGTTGATGGACTTGCCTATGGTTGAAAAGCCAGTTCCGGCTATCCTTATGAACTGTGACAATCAGACAGTGATTACCAAGGTCAAGAGTTCAAAGGACAACATGCAGTCCAACAAACATATAAGAATGAGATTAAAAACTGTCAGACATTTAAGAAACTCCGGAGTGATAGCGTTGGATTATATCCAGTCGGCTAAGAAAATCTGGCAGATCCCTTTACTAAAGGGCTATCACGTGTCGTGATAGAAAATGCATCGAGGGGGATGGGTATGAAACCCACATGCGTTGCCATGGTAGTAACCCAACCTATGTGATCGGAGATCCCGTGAAGTAGGACCTGGGAAAACAAGCTAGTGGTTAACTGAGGAGAGTTCTTCTACTAACCTACTCCGTTGGAGATGCACTACTCTTGGTAACTGTATGGCATGTTGACACTTGTCTTAATGTGTTCCAAGACTTTGTATAAGCAAGATGCTATCCTACAGAGCAATCTTTGGAGGAACACACCTATATGAGCCTGACTGCTGGTTACAGTTTATGAGATTGGGTTGATCTCTAGTAAGTTCATGAATAGGCCAGGAGTGTGACTAATATGCTCCACCCGAGGGGTCAGCCTTCGGCAGCCTAGTACTGGTAAGACATTTGGTGAAACTACTTTACGCCAAATTGACAATTTAAGGCATAGTCCATTGTCAGTTGTGAAGTAGTGTTGCTATTTGCTCTAGGTGGATGTTCAACCTTAACGGGTCTCCACTGAAAATACTGGTATATCAGAAACATTGTTTGGAACAGAGAACATCATGGGTCTTTGGGATCTGGTGGGGGATTGCTGAAATATTGCTTAATTTTAGGGTGGGCTTCTAACAATTTCAGAAAAATCCCTAAAGGCCCATGCTGCCATGGAGAGTGGTGGGAGTTTAGTCCCACATGGCTAGTTTAGAGAGATGTACACCAACTTATAAGGTGAGCTCTTCTCCACCATGTATAAGGTGTTGGCTGTGAAGAGAAGGGAGGCGTTCCACACGCGCGCTTCTCCTCCTCCGCCGCCCGCCTCGCCGACGTTGGCCTTCTGCCAGAGAGGTCGCTCCTCTCCAGCAGATACACAATAGAAAGATCGCATCTGCTCGGGCCGCCACCATAGTTCCTCTCGCTGTTGTTGCCACTGCTGATCCCATCCCGTCCACCGCGTACACGGCTGACGGGAGAGCAAGCCTCCAAAACCCCGCCTCTCCACATCCTGTACGGGAGAGGGGCGATTAGGTTTTTGGGGAGCGCCTTCTACGCGACTGCTCGCCGTTGTTCGTCTTCTTCAACTACATCTGCATCAATTACGTCCGCGTCGCCTTCATCATGGCCATGGCCACCGACGCCGACAAGGAGCAAGCTGCTGCTGACAAGAGGATCGCCGACGAGGCCACCGCCTCTGCTGCTGCGGCGGCCAACTGACCTACTGGAGGGTATAACATGTTTATCCCTCTCATGTTTATTTCCATGTCTGCAGTATTAGTGATTTGCGTAGATGTTTCTACTATATCTCTAGTACATGCTTATATCATCAAGTTTCAGTATGTCAGTAGCACTGCTCACGTCATGTTCATGATTTATTGTTGGATTAATTTAATCGAACAATTGATTAAATACTCAACACATACTTCTTCCCCCTTTGCAGCACCCCCGGCCATCATATTCTTCTTCGTTTTGGCGTGTATACTGTACTGCTCTAGTGTGAGGAGTTCTGCACGGATCAGTTGGTGACAAGGAACTCGGGACTGTTGGGTCTAGAAAGGCTAATTAATTGTGGGTGTGGAGCACGAGTTGGCTAGTCGTGCTCGGCGACGGCGACTGTGTTGCTGCATGATCTGCCTAATTTTTTTCAGTATCTTCTCGAACCTCAGCTATCAGCTCGAGAGCTGCCTAATTGTGCACAATACAAAATGACAAAAGCAGTAGGAGAGAAAGAAACCAGATGGGCTGACTACATAAAACCGGCCCATGGTCCAACCTAGAGCCATCTTCCAGGGGGTTACTGCTTTGAGCGGGCACGCGAAGGATAGGGCCGCGTCTGGCGTGCCAGTTTTCGCTCCAAAAAAAAAAAAAAACTGGCGTGCCCTTAAAAAAAATAGCAAGGTCATTTGATTCTTCGTGTTCATCTCCATGCATCCGTTGGGGCATCTATGTCGTCATCTTCCATATATGACCTTCTTATTTCTCTCTCTAAGTTGTACGCTCACCATCTCAGTTTAATGACAGTGTTGTAGTCTTGTAGACTGACCTAGCTATGTTGCTTGTTGTGGTTGAGTCTATAAATTTCTACTTGAGCAACATCTCTTGTCCTCGAACATAGGAGGCAGGAGCATTGTGCTGTCGAACTTAATCCGTTGGCAAGAGTAAACGATATTTATTTTCTTCCATCACGAGCACAAGAGACACCCACCGCCGCCGCATGTTGTGTATGAACCCTCCACTATTTCCTTTGCAATTAAAAATTCTATTTGGATGACACTTAATCAACATATTACTGGCGGGCACAAATTGGTGGATCCTGTGGTGATACTTATGAAGATACATGTTTTAGCACAGCAAAGGTGGCATCCCTGGTTTTATTGAACATGAAATGTGAGAACCAAATGTAACCAGATGTTCAAAATACTATTGTACAAGGAAAGAAATGTTTGCATAACAGACCCAAATGGTTTGTCAAAAATTATAAAAAATAGAAGCAATTGCAAACTGCCATGCTTAAACTAATACTATATATATTTACAACCCTCAAGATTCCTATCATCCCCTCCGAGCACTGACATTAATAGATACAAGCACTATAGTATTTACAACGAGGAACGCCACCACGTTGAAGGCATAAATTACGACGAAGGGAAATTTCCGACTTATGCGTCTCTTGGAACGTCGTCGTGGTTCAGACCTACTGCCAACCAGAAACCGCACGACGCCTCCAAGCGATCCAGGCGTCGCAAGGTTTGCAAGAAGTGTCATCATGACGTACAACCCAAAGTACATCAGCTGAGACAACGCGATTTTCATAGGATTCCTATCGCTCATCACAGCGGCTATACCCATGAAGAAGGCTAGCATCATGCTGTTCAGCGCCAGCCAAAGAAAGTGCATCGAGACCATGAAGCCGATCCACGAGCGGTGTGATCTCGAAGCTCTCCCATAGATCAACAGTATCGTTGCAACCACGGAAGTGGTCACGGCGATGGTGTCCAGGATCAAGAAGGCACTATACAAACGATCTCCGCCGAGATTTGCCTTTCCATCAGACCCGTAAGATCCGGGCACGTTGAACGCTGCCGAGAAGGCGACCGTCGCCACAAGCGTGGAGACAATTGCAAGATTTTTCGATGTTGTCTCTCGCCATTTCATGATGTCCTGACCCTTCCATTTCTCTACATGGTCTTGCCTCTCTGGTCTGAATGGTGCTCCATTAACATAGAATTTCACCACTAGTCTTACCTACATTCGTAAATATATTATGTATGAAGCCCAAATGTACTATTGTCCTTTGTTTGGCAGTATTATTAATCTGGATCAATAATGAATTGAATAAAATAAATCTAACAAATAACATTTATTTGAGATAATTGACAACATTGCTCTCCCAGCCTTTACATGTACTAGGTACTAGAAAGATACCCCGCTTGTTGCAGCGGGAATCTTAAAAAATAATCATATAAAAGAAAGGATATTTGATGCATGAAATGAAAGCAATTCTCGGGAATATGGAGGATTTGATTAGCCACAGTATCAAAAGTCTAAATTTAATTAATATGAAATGTTTGTATATTTAAGTGCCAAAAATTGATGATGTCCAAAATAGTTTGGCTAAAAGAATTTATAACTAATGTGAATAGGTTGCATGTATGGATAAATATCATTAATAAATATGAAATAACATGGATAAATGAATGTCTCAAATAGGGAATGATGTGGTGATGACATGGATAAATGAATGGCTCAAATAGTGGATTATGTAAACACGTCACATATAGTGATAGACTAATTTAATGCATGTTAGTGGAGTTTTGTCTCATAAGAAATATAAAAAGATATCCTCAGGTGTTGTGAGAAAACACTTGGAAGACAAAATGTCACATGAAAATCGAAGATGAGGATAATTACCATTGAGTAGAAGCTCGTTGAATCCTCTATGAGATCAGCTGGCGTCCTGCCGGCATTGTTCATAATGTGGGAGTGCACCTTCTTACATGCCATTAGCTTGGAGATAACTTTGTGCTCCCTGCGGCCACAGCCAAATGCAGCGCCGTATTTCCTTCCTTGTCTTGCGTGTTCAGAAGATGATCCAGCATCTTGCTCTTGATAACATAGGACACGACGGAGGCGCGGCCCTTCATGGCTGCAGCGTGCAGGAAGCTTCTGCCTCTGTCATCCCGCACATCGGCACAGGCAGGGTGCAGCCGTAGCAGCAGCCGGACGGCGGCGACATGGCCCATCCGCGCCGTGGCATGCAAAGCCGAGACGCCGTCGCCATCCTGCAGATACACGGTGCTGGGTGGTGAATGTGTTAAGAGCGCTTCGATGATCGAGCAGTCGCCGTCGGATGCGGCAAAGTGTAGTGGACTGCTCTTGTTTGCGTCGACGGTGCCGACCAGTGATGGCCTCCATTGCAAGAGCAGAGCAACCATTTCTGCAAATGATGGAGGGTTTTGTTATGTTGGTATGCTGAGGATAAGTGCTCAACTGATGGAGAGAGTTTTTTGTTATGCTGTTATGGTTGGAGAACACTCCTGAACTGTTGCAAAATGGAAGGAGGGAAATCCATCTAGCCCTCTATGTTACAAATGATTTTCCAATGAATAAAGACATACTCCCTCCGTTCCAATTTAATTGACTTACTCCACTTCTCGTGCATATCAAGTCAATTAAATTGGAACGGAGGGAGTACATTTCAAAGAATTTATAGGAACTATAATGAAAAAAATCTTTTTGGTAGGTGTTATGTTTATATTATAGTCTGATTTGCCCCATTACCTCTTAGTAACTGAAGTTAATACCCCAAGGTAGGAGTACAAAATTTTAGTTTTGTTTGACATTTCTGTACGTGTGAACATGTCCACAACTCTACATCTGTCACCCCGAAAATGGTCAACCATCAACCAGTATACTTCTACACCACTCTATCGACGTGTCTACACGTCCACATCAGTCCCCTTCATTTTGACCACAGATTATCGCTGGTTCGTTGAAAACCTGGAATGTACTCATGAATCTGTCGTTGATGAACTAACCTGAACTCTGAAGAACAGCGGCGTGCAGAGCGTTCTGCGAGTCCGGTCCGGCGGCCGACGCGTCGCCGCACGAGACGACGATGGCCCCCACGGCGTCCACCGACCCGCTCATCACCGCCAGGTACAGAGCCGAGACGCCGGCGCCATTCGTCTCCGCCGCGAGCTCGGGCGCCAGCTTCACGAGCCTCTCCACCGCGGCGCTGTGCCCGTGCCTCGCGGCGACGTGCAGCGCCGTGTCCCCGGCGTCGTTCTTGCCGCGGAGGATCCCCGGAGCGCGTCCTCCTCCACGCTGGTCCGGGCAAGCCTGACGATCGTTTCCACGGCGTCGGCGTGGCCCGCGCTCGCCGCGCTGTGCAGTGGCGTGTCCAGCGCCCTGTTGACGGCAGAGAGGAGGGAGCTGTCCTGGTAACAGAGCTCCACGATGAGGCCTTCGTGGCCCTGCCCGGCGGCGATGTGGAAGACCGTGTTCCGCTCCGCCGTGACCTCCTGCGTCGTGCATCGTCCACCGTGATTAGCTGGTCTGCCGTTCCGAGATCCCGCCGGCGTGCCACTGCTGCTGCTTCTCCCCGTCAGGAGGCCGGCGACCTCCTGCCTGCGCCCTTCGAACGCCGCGATGTAGAGCTCGGAGCACATGAACAGGCTCTCATCCTTGTAGCTTGGATGCCTGAGTTCCATAGGTTGGTTTTGTTTCTGTTCGAGATGGAAAATCTGTCTGGGGATTGTCAGGGAGCTTGAGACCTCTCATTCATTCATCTCGCGTAGAGGAATGCGTAGTATAACATATCTGCTGTTGAATAGGGTGCACAGATGGCAGAAGAGTGGCATTGTCAAAGATCACTGCACGTCTGCACTGTTAGACTATACGAGTTGTGTCCTATACGGACTAGTTTTAGACTTGTACTCCAAGTTAGGTTAGTCTAAGTCGGTTCCTTGATGTATTATATAAACAATGTAAACCGCACCAAATCAATACAATTGTGAGTTCTATCTCAACTTTACATGGTATCAGATTTTCAATCCTAGGGCATGGCTCCCCCGCCCACCCCACCGCCGCCGCCGCCGCCCGGCTACTTCGAACGCCGGGCTGCCCTTGTCGCCAAAGCCGTCGCCGCCGCGGCACCATCCTCTTCTACCCTATCCCTTGCTCCCACCCCAAATTCTCTCCCTACTACCCTAATGGCTGCTCCATCTCCTTCACCGACACCATAGCCGACGTCGCGCCGTTTATCCCTATCTTCCTTGACCTAGCTGCCCACAACTACTATCATTGGCGCCATCTATTTGAACTCCACCTCGGTCGCTGCAATCTGCGTGACCACGTCGCCGCCGGCTCGGTAACTCGCCCCACCGATCTGCAATGGGTCAAGGATGACCTTGCTATCATCCAATGGATCTACACACGGGTGTCCACCGAGATCTTCAACCTGGTGTTCCGTGATGCTGCCACCGCCGTTCGGGTCAATAGCCTCAACACCGAGCTTCACAATACAATGCAAGGAGACTCTCCTGTCGTCGTCTACTGCCAGCGCCTGAGGGCCATTGCCGATGAGCTTCGAGAACTCGGCGCTCCAGTTGACGATCGCCAGCTAATCAATGTTCTGCTCGTTGGCCTCACCGATCGCTTCGAAAAGCAGGCGTCCTTCATCCCCATGATGCGGCCCTCGCCATCCTTCGTCGAGGTCCGGTCGCTGCTCCAATGGGCTGATCTCACGCAGTCTCGCAAGGATGCATGGCCCCAGGTCTTCGCCATCACGCCGCTTCCACCACCGCCTCCTCCGCCTGCACCCACCACCGTGCCGCCACCCCATCGGCGCAACCCCCTCCTGGCTGGCGCCCCAGTCCTCACTACAAGCGCAAAAACCCCATCTACCGGCCACCGCGATCAGCGCCCTCGACGCCCTCTCCAAGTGCTGCTCCTCCACCGCCAATGGCTCCCACCGCTCCTCCTAGATGGTGCTCGACACAGGACCCCTGGACTGGCATGGTGCAGGTCTGGCCCATGCCGTGGGTCTCTCCGTCCCCGCTCGACGCGCATCCCACCTACTCTGGCTCCTGGTCACGGGGATGAGGCCCCACACCGGAGCTCCTGGTCTACTTGGCTCGCGTCCACCTGCTGCGGCCTACCTCGCTCCCCCGACCTACTTCCCGTATGGTGCTCCCACCAATGGAGGCGGCTCACACTGTAACATCCCAATATTTTGGAATGTTTAAAATCACTAAAATTTGAAACTTTTTTTTATTAAAAAAGAAAAACATTAAAATTATAATAGAAACCAAATATAGAAAACATTTGGCCTCTTCAAAAAGTTTAATAGTTTAAATATCCAAGTAATCTTTAATTTCAAAATTTGAGTTTAGTTTAAATTCTTTTTATCCAAGGTATTTCAAATAAACCTTCATCTCACAAAATGTTTTATTCCAATTATTTGATTTTAAATATTTAACTTTTGGCTATTTACTAAACCCTAAAACAATATTTATAAAGTGTTTTAAATTATTTAAAACATGTTATATTTTAAAAATTGGTTTTGATTCAATTAAATTTATTTGAAAATTAAGTTTTAAATAGATATTTCTCAATATTTACATGTGTGGTATTTTTATTTGATTTTAATAAGTCACAAATGATTTTATTAAAACCCTATTTTTAAAATTGACATAAAGTGTCAATTAAACAAATATGCAATATTTTAAAATTTAAATTTCGAAATGTGTGTTTGAATATTTTAAATGACACATATTGTTTTACAAATTTTTAGAAACCAGTTTGAAGTGATTTGGGCACTTACTAGAACGTTTGTGTGCCCAAATCACAAACGCCGCAGCCTTCTTCTATTTGTTTTGAAAAGTTATGAAAGAATTAAGAAAAACAGATAATAGAAAAAGTAAAGGATAAAAAAAAAGGTGAATCGCCCAGCCAGGCCGGCCCAACAACGCCGCAGCCTTCTTCTATTTGTTTTTTTTCCTCTTCCATTTTCCTATTTTCTTGTTGGGCCGCATCTCCCTGGCCCAACTAGGGCCGAACGAGACCTGGTCGTCTTCTTCATCCTGACCTGCATGTACAGGAGCACGATTTCAGCCATGGCAGTTACTTCTTTCTCCATTCCCCCATCAATTTAGAGACCGGTTCCTATAGAGTTCAATACGAGAGTTACCTGGAATTTGATGGGCGTCCCATTCAGGGAATTTAGTTCTCAATTAAATTTCTTTATCACCCAAATTGGCGCGGTGAACCGAATGCCACCTGTCGGCATTCATCTCTCGATCTCCCTGCTCAGGAGTTATATAGACAACCCGAGCGCGTCACGTCGAGCCATTTGATCTCCTCCACAAGTCTCATTCTCAAACTTTCTCCAGAAGAGCTCTTCACGTCCCGTGCCGTCGACGTCTTATTCCAGATCTTTCTGAGTTCATAGGACTACTGTTCTTGAGTTCATAGGACTGGTACGTCGCGTACCGTGATCCCTTCCTCCATTCCTTGAACCCGTATATTCTTCTGATTTCCGCCTACATACAGGACATGGTTATGCATCCAGTGGCGGAGCCAGGAATTGAGACGAGGGGGGGGGCGAACAGTGGCGGAGCTAGGAAATTATCAAAGGTGTGCCACCGGCGAATTTTTTTTGACAACACATGTAATCCACAATTGTATGAAAAGAACAATGTAAATAAGTCGAAGTCTCACAATATTATAGCTCACCAGCTATGTTTGAAGGTAACAAAAGTCCGCTTCTTAGATTGACAGGAAAATAGCTGACTAAAATCGAAACAGAAGCTACTGGCCTATTGCAGTATGAAACAGGGGAAAATAGCTGGGGACTGGGAACTACCTGCGGAATCGGTGTGCTGCTGCTCGGGTTCGGCTGCTCGGCTGGTCAACCGACTCCTGGAGCAGTCGACGTCTCGGCGGACGGCGGGGCGGGCCGGCGGCGCCCGGTGACTAGGGCGAACGGCTGGGGCGAGCGGCTGGGGGCAGCGCCGGATTGGGGAATCGAGCAGGAGAGGAGCGACGGACTGGGGGGGGGGGGGGGGGGGGGGCAGCGCCGCGGCGGCGGATCGAGCAGGGAGCAGGACGGAGGCGAGGAGCGAGCTGGGGATTGGGGAATCGAGCATGGGAGGAGCGACGAACTGGGGGGCAGCGTCCACGGCGGCGGAGGCGAGGAGCGAGTTGGGGATTGGGGAATCGCAAGGGAGATCGACCGAGCGCAGCGACGGACCTGGTCGAGACGGACGAGTCGTGCTCAGACGTGCTGGTTGCCTGGTTCTGCTAGTTTTTTCTTTTTTTTCTCCCCTCCGTTCACGTATACTCGATATAGACTAGGTATAGTCAAAAAATTTGCAAAAGTTGAGGGGGGGCGGCCGCCCCACCTCGCCCCCTGGTGGCGCCGCCCCTGTATGCATCAAACTGAAGTCGTTGGACACGCCGTCACCGAAGCCATGCCGTTCACGACGCCGACCACCACGACCTGGAGCTTCGAGGACCGCCGACGTGAACACAGAAGAGTACGCAGTTCTGAGCGTCGAGCCCCGAGCAGTCCGCCGCCGTACACGCGTTTTCGACGACCTGAACTCTTACGCTGGTGAGCTGCTGTTTTTTATTTTATTTTTTATTTACCCATCCACAAGATCTTGATCGCACGGTCTAAAACAGATCACTTAGATGAAGGAATAGCAACCAGTAGAATCCTGCCATGTGTCCATCTAATATCCATTTTCGTTTTCTGTTTAAATTTAGGCCGAAACTTCCAGAATTCATATCAAATCAACCGTAACTCTGTTTTCGTTGTTTTTGTAGTCTATGGATTCGTATGAACGTGTAGAATACAGTGGTATAATAAAAACTTATATTTTAGTCGTGCACTAACTTGTTATCCATATAATCATGTAAAGTATTATTTTAACTATAGTTTTAATTCTGTAATTTATTTTGAGGTGATTCTTTTTGCTAATGTTAGCATTTGAGACCCTCTGTATAGTAGTATAATAAACATAAATTTTGGAGCTTATATTTTATTTTTGGTTGTTCTTATGCATTGTTTAACCTTTCACAAATCATTAAAATTCATTAAATCATTAAAAATGATTTTCCTTGTTTAGTACTAACCTGTAGACAGAATGTTTACAAAAATATTTTTGTGATATTTTGGTGTGAACAAAATTGCATCCATGCATGCATACATGTTATGTAATGTCGCATTTGTATGGTGAATTTATTTGTGTGTTGTGTGAATATGTATAGATTAATCGGAGTGCAACGTCCTTAATTCGTTGAAGAGATTGTGTGAGCAACGACAACTTTAAAAAGGCAAGTGGCACATTCATAAAAATTCCTACTATGTTGTCAATGCATGATTAGCGTATTTTCCTTAAGCATGTTTAGGTGTTATTAGTATTGTTATACAAAACTGTTTAGAGTAACACCCCTCTATTAGTTGGTCTAGAATCCTATTATAACTTGATAGAATTATTGAAATGCTATGCAAAATGTGGTTTTATGAAAAGTTAATTTCTACTAAGTAAATGAACCCCCTGGGTGTTGGTGGAGTTTTGGAGATGGTGATTTCCCAGTGGAGTTTGCCATGGGAGGATAATCACAATTGCGGAAAGCCACGCTGGAATAAAGAGATTTGAAGTTACTCTAAGTTTAGATTGCTTCCAGTGCAGTCATTAGTCATATGGGATCTGTCTTGATCAACTAAGTTGTGTGGACTCATCTCCGGCTTGACAGGATGATGTAGAGGAAAGTAGGTGGAATGGGTCAAGCCAGTATGGGGTGGGAAAATGCTTCTGAAAGATCTCGTCTTAATCTTCTCTTTTTCCTTATCACTAATAGAGTGTAGAGGATAGTTAGGGTTGATTGAGTCTAGTGGTGAAAGTGCACAAACTCTCGAGAGTCACAAACTAAGATCTTAGTCGTGTCCCTGGTTACGGACAATTTTGAGCAGCTGGACAAGGAACTGATGGAGAATCTCGTCATGCCAATTTCATAATAAAATTTGATAGATAACCAATTTTAGGGACTCACCGGAGTTTACCAGAGGTAGTCACCTGACACACCGGAGTTTACCGTGTGTGGTCACTTGATATACTGGAGTTTACCATGTGTTGTCACGGTTTCACTGGAGTTTACCAGTGTTACCAGTTTAATAGATGCAAAATGTTTTACAAAGTGATATGATAAAACTTGCTTTATGCAAATCAGCCTTGAACTCCACCAACCTAAATATGCATATTGGTTATTAGAGTTATTCCACTAAGTGTCCACAGAGTGTCACTTGCCAGTTCCATATCATATGGTTCTGACCCATCTTGTTGCAACATTTTTCCTGTTGCAGGATGTTCAGACGATGAGTGAGGTTTCGTATAAGGTTTCGAGTCTACAACCAACATGTTTCGCCTGTGGCACATGAAGATAATGGAAACTCACTGCTACTTTTATTTTCGCTGCTTTACTCTTTCAAAGCTAGCTTCGTGCTATGCAATTTGTAATGGATATTTTCCTAAGTACTAGATCCACGTGTAATAATTGATACTTTGTTGTAATATTTCATCTTAGACTGTGTGTGCAAACGAATCGATCCAGGGATTTGCATTATAGATAGGGACTTGCCAATTTTTAAGTGCAAGTCCGCTACACACACTCTGCGTACCCCATGCATGTCCCTGCACTCATGCCGCCATCAACACCTGCTCAGCCCTCCACGTCGACGCCAAACTGGGATCAAGCCGTCTTTCTACAGGCCATGAACAACTTTGCTGCTCAACGAAACTCAGGTATGGACTGGATTTTCGATGCTGGTGCTTCTTGTCATATGTCTGCTTTGAATACTATGCTGTCTTCTCGCACTTCTTCACCATTTTCTTCCATTACTCTTGGGGATGGTTCTTCTATCCCTATTCAATGTGTCGGCCACACTCACCTCACTACACCAACTACAAACCTTCTTCTTCGTGATGTTCTAGTCGCACCCGCACTCATTAAAAATTTAATTTCTGTTTGCAAGTTTACTACTGATAATCATGCCTCCATAGAATTTGACCCTTTTGGTTTATCTGTGAAGGACTTCCTGACTAAGGCGGAAATCGCACATTTCAATAGCTCCGGCGACCTCTACTCAATCCATGGTGCCCCTGCCGTAGCTCAACCTTCATCTATGCTGGCTTCCGCTGACCTTTGGCACCATCGTCTAGGACATCCACATGTTGCTAGTTTATCATCTCTTCTTAGTGAATTTTCTCTACCTTGTACTCGAAATAGTCATGATCCTTTAGTTTGTGAAGCTTGTCAAACAGGAAAACATGTTCATTTACCTTTCGCTTCTTCTACTTCATATAGTACTTTTCCTTTCGAATTGTTGCATTGTGATTTATGGACGTCTCCCCACACCAGTGTCTCTGGTTTCAAATACTACCTTGTCATACTAGATGATTATACTCACTATATTGAGCTTTTCCTTTGCGTAATAAATCTGACGTGCACATAATTTTTCTAAACTTTCAACGATACGTTGCTACTCATTTTCTACTCCCCATACGTTTTATACAGTGTGATAATGGCCGAGAGTTTGACAATTTTCAAAATCAAAAGTTCTTTCTTCAACATGGCATCCTTCTATGTTTTTCTTGCACTTACACTTCTCCACAAAATGGCAAAGCCGAACGTTCTCTTCGCACCATAAACAACATTGTACGAACCCTATTAATCCACTCATCAATGCCACCTAAATTTTGGGCTGAAGCTTTGCGCACTTCTACCTATCTTCTCAACATTCGTCCCTCCCAAGTCAATCAAAAAACAACCACTTTTATTCACTTTTCCTAAGTCATCCCAATTATACTGAACTTCGTGTCTTTGGTTGTCTTTGTTTTCCTAACACCTATGCTACATCTCCAGACAAATTATCACCCCGATCACTCTCCTGTGCTTTTCTTGGTTATTCCGACGAACACAAAGGCTATCGCTGTCTCGATCTATTATCTGGTCGCGTGCACATATCTCGTCATGTCACTTTTGTTGAGCACGTCTTTCCCTTTGCTAGCCGTGATTCCCCTAACAAAATTGCACCATCGGTTTCATCACCTACACCACACCGCAACCCTTTCCCTACCGCAGTCACCCTTTCACCACTTTCTCCTGCCGTGGCAGCCACTGTCGACTCTCCATCCACCCCATCGCCCACCTCTCCACCTTCCCCGCCCCAAACTCCACAAACCTCTGCCACGGCAGAAATTTTTGATTTCTCTGCCGCGACTGATTCCTATGCTGAGCCGCTTGTCTCCCCTCCTCCATCGCCATTGTAATAACCAGTGTTTAGGAACTAACAAAGGGTAGAAATAGGAATTTGTGCATCTGCATGCATGCATCTGCAAAACCTGAATGAATGTTTCACAAACTAAAACCCTAGAGTGATCGGAGTCTGTTCATCTTCATGATTTAGGGTTTAGATCATCTTAGGTGAAAACGAGGATTTCGACATGACCTTTAGGTGATTTTCTTGTTGTAGGACTTTGGATTCAAATTGAGTATTCAAATAAATTGAATTTATAAAGTAATTCAAATGGAAACAATAATGTAATATATTCAACGCATAAGTAAATAAAAGTATAGTGATTGAATAATTTAAATCCTTACAACAAAATGGAAATACAAGGGATTATAAAAAGAATAATTTTATTGATTAAATACAATAATACATTGTCTTTACAATTGAATTTCAACAAACTGAAATACAAAAAAGGAAAATTACAATTGTTTCCTAAACTAAAATGTCTTGTATTCTTTTCTTCTTCCTTTTTATCTTTATTCCAATATTGTTTTCCTGCAAAACAAATAAGAAACAAAGACATAATACAAAGAGGGGTTAGGGGTTAGTTTAACTCTCAGTTTAGCAATGAAATGTATTGCTAATTACACCCTTGAGTATAATTAAGGGACTAAGTGCAACATCTGTTCTAAATCCACAATTTTGCCTCAGTACAACATCATAGGCAAGCAACAAAATCCACTTGGCAAGTAAAAAGAATGCACCACTGGAGATAATACCAAACCAGCCGAAGCTCAGTTCACCGAACCTTGGAAGCAACTACCCAGGCAGCACAATCACCACACCCAGGTTGGCTGTCAACTGCACAGCCATTTCACTCCCAGGGGAGGGATAAGAGCAAAGCAAACCGTAGCAGCTAGCAAACACAACCATTTCACTCACTCAAACACCAGTTCGAGTTCTTCTTCATCACCGAGCTCAGTTCATCACATAATCACTCACACCCAAATATTTCACCACTGGATCCTTGCCAAAAGCAAGAACAAGATGGGATAGAAGCACAAGGCCAAGCAGGAGTGATGTCTACGCACGCTTCTATTCCTGTAGACAGTGTTGGGCCTCCAAGAGCAGAGGTTTGTAGAACAGCAGCAAGTTTCCCTTAAGTGAATCACCCAAGGTTTATCGAACTCAGGGAGGTAGAGGTCAAAGATATTCCTCTCAAGCAACCCTGCAATTAAGATACAAGAAGTCTCTTGTGTCCCCAACACACCCAATACACTTGTCAGATGTATAGGTGCACTAGTTCGGCGAAGAGATAGTGAAATACAAGTGATAGGGATGATTATAAGTAGTAACTGCAATCTGAAATAAAGATGGCAGCAAGCAAACATGTAGCAGAACTTGTTGTAAACGGTGTTTCAATGCTTAGAAACAAGGCCTAGGGATCATACTTTCACTAGTGGACACTCTCAACAATGATCTCATAACTGAATAAGTAAAAGCTACTCTTAAACACTCTCTTGTTGGATAACAAACACCATTCATTGTGTAGGGCTACAAAAGCACACCTCAAGCCGGAGTAAACAAGCGCCACAACGTCATAAAGGAATCACACACGGTGCACACACTGTCACCTTTACACCGTGGAGAGTACCGGAGTTCATATTAAAGTAACCTATAGAGTGCATAATAGATAAAGAGTAACATCTACATATTCAACTAGATTAGCACAACTGAACACAAGTAAATACTGCTCGGGATTATTCTCCTTCTTGATAACACAAGAGTACTACGTGTAGGGCTGCAAAAGCACTCCTCAAAGTCTGAGTAAACAAACACCACATTCCCAAGAATAAGCCATGATAAATATCTAAATTATTCATAGAGTCACACAAGTACCCACACTGTCACCTTGATACCGTGTTGTCACAATGACTCCAGAAACTAGACAAAATCACTTGAGTAGCATAAACATTATTAATGTATTCAGCGATACTAGCAATACACATGATCACATAAAGATCACACCATGGAGAGAGAGATGAACCACATAGCTACCGGTAGAGCCCTCAGCCTCGGGGGAGAACTACTCCCTCCTCATCATGGGAGTCAGCAGCGGCGATGAAGATGGCGGTGGTGTCGATGGAGATGACTCCGGGGGCAATTCCCCGTCCCGGCGGCGTGCCGGAACAGAGATTCTGTCCCCCGAAACTTGTCGTCGATGGCGGCGGCGCTGCGGAACTCTTCTGGAAATATGACTTGTGTTTTAGGGTTTTCGCGTCTGAGGCAATATATAGGCGAAGGGGCGATGTCGGTGGAGGCTCGAGGGGCCCACACCACCTGGTGGCGCGGCAGGGGCCCACCGCGCCGGGTGTGGTTTGGCCACCTCGGCGCCCTCCTTCGTCTCTCCTTCGGACTCCGTGACGGTGCTGGAAAAATAGGGACGTGGCCTTTTGTTTCGTGCAATTCCGAGAATATTCGCAGAAGTACTTTTCTGAAACCAAAAACAGCAGAAAACAGGGAACTGGCACTGTGGCATCTTGTTAATAGGTTAGTCCCAGAAAATGCATAAAAGTGATATGAAGTGTATATAAAACATGTAGCAATTGGTATAATATAAGCATGGAACATCAGAAATTATAGATACGTTGGAGACGTATCAAGCATCCCCAAGCTTAGTTCTACTCGTCCTCGAGTAGGTAAAACGATAACAACAAATAATTTCTGAGGAGACATGCTTTCACACAATCTTGATCATAATATTGTAAGACATGTAAGCTGTGATCAAATCATTCAAGCAAATGTATATAGTTGATATCAAAAGACAAAGCAAGAGTCAAACAAGCTAAAAGTTTTCATGAACTATTGCTTCAAAGACATGAAACCGTACAAGGTTCATTAAAGATGATTTAAGTATCCAGCATAGGAGTTCTATCCTTCAATCCAAGCATCAAGCAAATTTTCATAACATAGAAGGATTCAGCCAAGTAAACATAAACATGAACGTCATGAATCAACTGTTTCGAAGTCTACTCAACCGGTGAGCGCAAGCATTTGGTATTGGCACCATGATGTTATGGCAAAGAGAACATTAATGGGGGTTTGGAAGGCCAAGGAAGAAAGTCTCACAAAGCTATAAGTGATCATTAGACAAGAGGAAGTCTTATAATCGAAGCTATGTAAGGAGTAGTGATTGCCATGCAACGGATGCACATAGAGCTATATGTGTATGAAAGCTCTCCAATGGAACTAGTGGGGGTGCATCCAACTTGGTTGCTCATGAAGACCTAGAGCACTTTTGAGGAAGCTCATCATTGGAATATACAACCCAAGTTCTATAGTGTAAATTCCCCACATAGTTATACAAGTAGAACATGAAAACTCTCTCACATGGAGTATAGGTGCTAAACATGAGCACAAATGATGACTATGAATACTGCAGGTGCTAAACATGAGCACAAGTGTGATAAAGGATAGTAATGTTGCCCCCTTTTTCTTTTTCTTTTTTTTTTTTTTTCTTTTTTTTTTTTTTTTTTCTTTTTCTGTTTCACTTTTCGATGGCCTCCATGGCTCTTTTTCAGGGGCAACACTCTAATATGACAACACTTTTTGGTACAAATAACTCATAATGAACAAAACATGATGTATAAAACTGTATGCCTCTGCCAGTGTAGCAGGATGTGCAATGATCTAGCGTAACATGGGTAAACCACACATCAGCTGTATAGAATCATGCAAAGCAATATATAATGATAAATGACAACAAGTCATGTAATGTAAATGGATGTTGCATGGCAATATATCTCGGAACAGCTATGGAAATGCTGTGGTAGGTAGGTATGGTGGCTGTTTTGAGGAAGATGTATGGGCTTATGTGTAGGAGAACAAGAGGAAGTCTCCCACGGGGTTGGATGTACTGGCGAAGTATGCACAACTCTCAATGTGAGCAGAAGGCAATGCACAGCACCGAAGAGGCTAGCAAATATGGATGGTGGAAGTGCCAAAAACCGTAGCTTAACATTAGTCAAAAAGAACTCACAAGTTTATTGCAAACAACTAGCAGGTTCAACATTAAGAGCATGATTAAAATTCACTCCAAGAAGGGCCGTTCACGGCGGCACAAGTACCCCGTTAGATCCCTCGACCTTCAGCACAACTTAGTTACTACGATGAACTTTCAGACATGGAAAGCTATCAAGTCCAACTACACCTTCAACAATTTTAGAGTTTGTAGTACGGTACAAGCTTAAAGACAACAATCCACTAATGATTTTAACTTAATTAACCAGCAAGCTTTACCATCTAAATATCTCAAAACATTTGCAAAGAATCAAGTTATCAAAGTTTCAATGATCTACAAGATTATGCAAGTTTTCATACCACTACCACATGCAGCATTTTCTTTCTTCCAGCAAACACCAACAACTTACTTAAACATAAACTCTCCAAATGATAATATAATGCAGCAAGAGAGTATTTATAAACACGTGCTAACAGCTCAAAGAGATGCATGAAAAACAGGAGCTAAAAGCACTGCAGTAGCTAGTTAAGAATACTCAACAAATATAAGTGAAGAACATGAGTATTCACATGAAAAAGCGGAGCGTGTCTCTCTCCCACACAAGGATTGCTAGGATCCGAATTTATTCAAACAAAACAAAAATAAAAGCACACAGACGCTCCAAGTAAAGCGCATAAGATGTGAAAGAATTAAAATATAGTTTCACTAGAGATGACCTGATAAGTTGTTGATGAAGAAGGGGATGCCTTGGGCATCCCCAAGCTTAGACGCTTGAGTCTCTTGAATATGGGGATGAACCACGGGGGCATCCCCAAGCTTAGGCTTTTCACTCTTCTTGATCACATAATATCACCCTTCTCGCTTGATCCTTGAAAACTTCCTTCACACCAAACTCAAGACAGTTCTCATTAGAGGGTTAGTGCATAATCAAAAATTCTCATATTCTGTAATGATACAATCAATCCCAAAGCTTCTGGACATTAGCTACAGCCACCAATGCTTTGTGGAGCAAAGAAATCCACACAAACACAGTAAAAGAGCGAATGCAAAACAAAAGGCAGAATCTGTCAAAAACAGAACAGTCTGGAATGACGAATTTTTTCGAGGCACTTAAGTTGCTCAGATGGACTGGTCCATTAATGAAAGTTGCGTACATATCTGAGGAAGATGCGTGATTTTTTAGAATTTTTGAATTTTCTACAGGGAGAAAAGCTCAAATTCGTGACAGCTAAAAATCTGTTACTGCGCAGAAATCCAAATCTTGCATCAACTTTCAATATAGAACTTTACTTGGCACAACAATGCAATAAAATAAAGATACAAAGGAGTTGCTACAGAAGTAACAACACCTTGACTCAAAGAAAAAAAAATAACAGAAAATAAAAACAATGGGTTGTCTCCCATAAGCGCTTTTCTTTAAAGCCTTTTAGCTAGGCATAGTGATTTTGATAATGCTCTCATATGTATAAGAGTTGAATATAAGAGAGCATCAAAAAGCAAATAAAACACATTTAATTAACCCACTTCCTATGCAAAGGAGTCTTGTAAGAAAATAAATCAATAAAGCACAAAGTGACTAGCATAGGAAGGCAAAACAAGTACAACTTCAAAAATTTCAACAAAAGAGAGGAGACTTAATATTATTGAGATATATGAATCCATGTCTCCCTCTCTCATAAGGACCAGTAGGTCTTAAAGTACCCAGCAAATAAAAGCAAATCAAGAGAAAGCTCAAAACCTTCATCATAAAGAGAGGTGTTTTAGTAACATGAAATTTCTACAACCATTTTCCTCTCTCAAATAATTTTCAGTAGCATCATGAAAAAATTAACAATATAGCTATCACATAAAGCATTCTTATCATGATCCACATGCACAAAAGTATCATTACTCTCCACATAAGCATAATCAATTTTATTAGTAATAGTGAGAGTAAAACTATCACAACCATCATTGTATTCATCATAAATTGCAGGCATAGTATAATCATAATAAACTTTATCCTCCATAGTAGGTGGCACCAAAATACCACTATCATTATAATCATCATAAATTGGAGGCAAAGTATCATCAAAGAAAATTTTCTCCTCAAAACTTGGGGGACTAAAAATATCATATTCATCAAAACCAGCTTCCCCAAGCTTAGAGCTTTGCATAGCATTAGCAATAATGGTGTTCAAAGCATTTATAGTAATAACATTGCTACCATCATGCAAATAATTTTCCATAGGTTTTTTAATTTTCTCTTCAAAAGCATCATGTCCTAATTCAATATAAAGTTCATAAAGATCTCTAATTTTTTTGTTGTTTTCCATTAAGCCTAACTAGTGAAAATAAAAACAAGAAACAAAAAGAAATAATTGCAGAATCTAAAGGAGATACCTTCCAACACTTACCTCCCCGGCAACGGCGCCAGAAAATAGCTTGATGTCTACGCACGCTTCTATTCTTGTAGACAGTGTTGGGCCTCCAAGAGCAGAGGTTTGTAGAACAGCAGCAAGTTTCCCTTAAGTGAATCACCCAAGGTTTATCGAACTCAGGGAGGTAGAGGTCAAAGATATTCCTCTCAAGCAACCCTGCAATTAAGATACAAGAAGTCTCTTGTGTCCCCAACACACCCAATACACTTGTCAGATGTATAGGTGCACTAGTTCGGCGAAGAGATAGTGAAATACAAGTGATAGGGATGATTATAAGTAGTAACTGCAATCTGAAATAAAGATGGCAGCAAGCAAACATGTAGCAGAACTTGTTGTAAACGGTGTTTCAATGCTTAGAAACAAGGCCTAGGGATCATACTTTCACTAGTGGACACTCTCAACAATGATCTCATAACTGAATAAGTAAAAGCTACTCTTAAACACTCTCTTGTTGGATAACAAACACCATTCATTGTGTAGGGCTACAAAAGCACACCTCAAGCCGGAGTAAACAAGCGCCACAACGTCATAAAGGAATCACACACGGTGCACACACTGTCACCTTTACACCGTGGAGAGTACCGGAGTTCATATTAAAGTAACCTATAGAGTGCATAATAGATAAAGAGTAACATCTACATATTCAACTAGATTAGCACAACTGAACACAAGTAAATACTGCTCGGGATTATTCTCCTTCTTGATAACACAAGAGTACTACGTGTAGGGCTGCAAAAGCACTCCTCAAAGTCTGAGTAAACAAACACCACAGTTCCCAAGAATAAGCCATGATAATATCTAAATTATTCATAGAGTCACACAAGTACCCACACTGTCACCTTGATACCGTGTTGTCACAATGACTCCAGAAACTAGACAAAATCACTTGAGTAGCATAAACATTATTAATGTATTCAGCGATACTAGCAATACACATGATCACATAAAGATCACACCATGGAGAGAGAGATGAACCACATAGCTACCGGTAGAGCCCTCAGCCTCGGGGGAGAACTACTCCCTCCTCATCATGGGAGTCAGCAGCGGCGATGAAGATGGCGGTGGTGTCGATGGAGATGACTCCGGGGGCAATTCCCCGTCCCGCGGCGTGCCGGAACAGAGATTCTGTCCCCCGAAACTTGTCGTCGATGGCGGCGGCGCTGCGGAACTCTTCTGGAAATATGACTTGTGTTTTAGGGTTTTCGCGTCTGAGGCAATATATAGGCGAAGGGGCGATGTCGGTGGAGGCTCGAGGGGCCCACACCACCTGGTGGCGCGGCAAGGGGCCCACCCGCGCCGGGGTGTGGTTTGGCCACCTCGGCGCCCTCCTTCGTCTCTCCTTCGGACTCCGTGACGGCGCTGGAAAAATAGGACGTGGCCTTTTGTTTCGTGCAATTCCGAGAATATTCGCAGAAGTACTTTTCTGAAACCAAAAACAGCAGAAAACAGGGAACTGGCACTGTGGCATCTTGTTAATAGGTTAGTCCCAAAAATGCATAAAAGTGATATGAAGTGTATATAAAACATGTAGCAATTGGTATAATATAAGCATGGAACATCAGAAATTATAGATACGTTGGAGACGTATCAAGGAGCAAGGCGGGAAGGCCATGAGTTAGGGGATTGCAATCTGGAGCTGGAGGAGCAGGCCAGCAAGGTGAACAAGGAGGGGATCCACAAGATCTATTGATCAAGACATCCAGAAGAGTCACAAGCAACACAACACATCCACCACCAAACCCGACAAGAGGTTGATTCTCTATTTCTCTAGCAAAATGAACTGCTAGCTACACATGGAGTAGGGTGGTGTATATTTCCCTCAGTCTGGCATAGTGATGCTATGCTCAGTCATCACAGGGATTTAAAATCACAAGTTAGCATCTGTTCTTATTAAATCAGGACCTCAGCCTATGCATCATAGGCAAGGGGGATTTAAACCCACACAAGAGAGCAAAGGCTTGCAAGCAAATATTGCCTGGATTCATATCTTATTGAAGCACAACTCCAATAATTAGATGCTGGGCACAAAACCCACAAGGGGAAAAGCACCACAAGCACATCTGTGCACTAAGCCACTAACAAGAGCACTAGAAAGCATAAACAGATTTCCTAAGCTAAAATCATCAGCTAGCTTCTGTGTAACTCAAAGGAGGCATCACAGCAAGCTACACTAAAATACTTAGCTCCAGAAAATATGTTACACTTGCACAGAGCACTACTAGAGCATCATAACACATCTTGTGTTCATCACAGGAGCAGCAGAGCAGCATCACACCTAGCAATAGGAAACCTAAAATCACTACTAGCAGTTCACATCACAGAGCATGGCACGTAGTCCAGGGGAGAGAAATAGAAGAGAGCTTACCATACGCCCATGGCCGTAGCTCCACGGCGACGGGACAGTGCCCGTGTGGCTAGAGGAGAAGGGGCCACGGGGACGCGTTCTTCACCATACCACCATGGCGGCACAGGGGAAGTACCCTGCACCCAGCCATGGCAAAGCCCGGAGCAGCACAAGCTCGGCGATGCCAGGAACATGGCGGAACCCTAGTTCGGGTTGGGGTCGCGCACGGCTGCATCAGGCGAGGAGAAGTGAATTGCCGTGGTAGGAAGGGAGAGGACCGCGAGGCGCGTCCTTCGCGCCACAACACGGCGGCGGAGGTGGCTGGAGCTCGCCGTAATCAAGCGGCGACGGCGACATGGAGATCGAGAGAGGAGAGGATGAGCACGGGGTCGGGAGAGAGAGAGACGGGTGAGCACAAGTGGGCTCGGTCGGTTGACCGGGTCGAGCCAGACCCTGGTTTTTGGTTGGGTTCAACCCACTAGAGCTAGGGGTAAAATGGTAATTTCACAAGTAAATTAAAATAAAATTCAATTAAATCATCAATTCAAAAATTGATAGAAATACTAATCTGTAAAACAAATAATTTCCCTAAAAATATTTTCAAAGTTTAAAACAAAGTATTACTTAAATTAAATTCATTTATTTTGATTATAAAATATTTTATTTACAAAATTAATTTATATATTGAAATAATACTTCTAAAATTTCTAAAATTAAAATAACATCAAATAGAAAGTAGAAATCTACTCCTTTTTGTTTCTCACTTATTAAAACAAATTCTTATTATTATAAACAAATATCTTGCTATTATTTAATAAATAAAGATTTTCTTTTATGTCTTAAAATAATTCAAAAAGACAAATATTATTAAAAAAAGTCCAAACTTCATAATTCACCAAGATTGTTATAACACACTAAAGAAACTTAATGCATGGCATTCTTATGCATAATAGCATCAATTGCTTCTTTAAACATTGTCCTTACCAGACAATGATGGTATTTTGTAGAACCAGGAAGACAGGAGCCACGTCCAGTATCCGACTCCACTACCTTTCAGTCACAAGGCAAGTTCATTACTTACTCATATCCGTTGAAGTATCTGTTAAGAAACTATTTGCAAACTCCTTATATACTATCATCTCTACTCGAAAGAGAAAGCAGAAAACACTATCTTCACAATAATTTGGTTGTCTACTTAAGTGTGGATACTCTATTATGGCTGGCAGATGGAACCATGGTATGATGTGGTTGGTGGAGGTTCCACTTGCACTGGAAAGTATTACCTAGGACTTAATAACCAATGCCGTCAGTGTTCTTGCGCCGTAAATGACGCGTTAACCATAAAACTTGGAATGGGACGGGAAAGTTATCTGTGACCTTTTCCCTTTCGCATGTCAACAAACAGCCAGTTCCGTAGGCTGTAGGTCTTGCGGGACTACATCCACATGGGTGGGATCCCTCAATTCCCACGGTTTCTAGTGCCTATGATGGATTGTAGGGGTTGTCTGGAACAGTCTATCTTTATGGTATAGGAGAAGACTTTGGTCCGGAACAGTCTACGAAAAGATAAAGGGGAGGACAAGCCTACAAAAGGGTGGGCATGCGGGGTTGGTGGAGAAGCACGGCGAATGGCTTGGATCAACAATCAGGCCCCACACCAAAGGAAGTGTGGACAGTAAAGTACGCCTGGTTGTGCAACATGATCTTGATCTTTTATGGGTAAAGCAACGCACCTCTGCAGAGTGTAAAAAAGTGTGACATGCTACTCCCTGTTCCGGGAAGGAGCTGCGAACGCTACAGGAAAGGGACTCCATGAAGTTCTAGCACCTGTGAATAGTTGGCGGGCATAGTTTTTGGAATAAAAACAATCTTTTGAAGAAATGTTTACAAAAGAAAAACTGCATTAGCTTGGGACTCTTTAGAGTCTAAGGCTGTAGTTAGTGCATCAAACTTTCCAACATATACAGTGAACTTGTTGAGTAATGTTGGTTACTCATTCCTTCCTTTTAAATCCCCTGCTTAGACTGTGAAGAACTGGACGACGCAACGCTGAATCTCATGGGAGGCCAGGAGAGCATCTACTATGAAGAACCAGACCTTTCGGGAGGAATCGAAGGAGTAGATTATGTTATCCGCTATGGGGTCGGCAATGAAGAGGAGGAGTCCGAGTGAAGTTAGCTTGGACTAGTAACCAATATATAAGCACGGTTGAATCGAGCAGCTCAAACTTTAATAATAAGCTGTTGAGTTCCCGTGTACGCACTAATTTTCTTCTTGTTGGTTTTGTATAACACTAAGTATGAGATGACCACTTGTTGAGATCATCTTCACTTATGCACGACTTGATTTTCTATAATAAAGGTTGTATGATATGTGGACCCGCAATGTTTCTGTTGTACCACTCTGAGTGATGTAATATTTGCGGAACGGTGTTCTGTAAATGTTGTGTCAACGACTTGCGTACTACAACATGTAGTGGTATGCTGGGTCACCGCAGCCATCCACTCATGTGTCCGCATCTTCCGCTGCGTCGGGCACTCCCTCTCCTGCCCCACTTCTACCAGCTCGGGCTATCCCGACAATTCCACCAATCAATGATCACACAATGCGTACTTGTTCCAAAATGGGTTTCCGGCAACCTGCTGATCATCTCAATCTTCATGCCACTCCTACCCTCTCCCCCCTTCCCAACTCCTACAAAGCCGCTCTCTTAGATCCAAATTGGTCTGCTGCTATGCGCGATGAGTTCCACGCTTTACTTCAAAATCATACTTGGCAACTTGTTCCCCGTCCCTCCGGTGCTAATGTTGTTTCTGGAAAATGGGTTTTTCGTCCCAAATTTCACTCCGATGGCGCTCTCTCTCTCGTTACAAGGCTCGATGGGTTTGTCGTGGTTACTCTCAGCAACATGGCATAGACTTTGATGAAACCTTCTCCCCTGTCGTCAAACCTAGTACCATTCGTACCGTTCTTAGTATTGCCATCTCCTCCTCCTGGCCCATTCACCAACTCGACGTCAAAAATTCTTTTCTAAACGACACACCTCAAGAAACAGTCTACTGTCAGCAACCTCTCGGTTTCACAGATTCCTCTAATCCAAATCATGTTTGTCTTCTCAAGAAATCTCTCTATGGTTTAAAACAAGCACCTCGTGCATGGTTTCAACGTTTCTCTACTTTCATCCAACAATCGGTTTCTCTCCATCTCTTTCTGATTCTTCTCTCTTTGTCTATCACCAAAATTCCCATGTAGCCTACTTGCTTCTTTATGTTGATGACATTGTTCTCACTGCCTCTTCGCAATCTTTTCTTACACACATTATTTCTTTACTAAGCACTGAATTTTCCATGACTGATCTTGGTTCTCTTCACCACTTTCTTGGTATTGCTGTTACACGCGATTCTAGTGGTTTATTTCTTTCTCAGCGCCAATATATTCTTGATCTCCTCTCTCGGGCAGGTATGCTCGACTGTCAATCTTCTCGCACATTTGCTGACACCAACATTAAGCTATCCTCTGAGGGTGAACCCTTTTCTGATTCCACTCTATATCGTAGTATTACAGGTGCCCTCCAATATCTTACGATAAGTATTCCTCATTACAATCATGTCAAACGCATTCTTCACTATCTAAAGGGCACTCTTGATCATGGTCTTCACATAAACTCCTCTTCACCCACCACTTTGACAGCTTATTCCGATACAGACTGGGCTGGTTGTCCAGATACTCGTCGATCCACGTCCGGATACTGTGTTTTTCTTGGTAACAATTTAATTTCATGGTCTTCTAAAGAGCAGGTCACTGTTTCTCGTTCGTCTGCAGAGGCTGAGTATCGCGTTGTGGCACATGTTGTTGCTGAAACTGTGTGGCTACGTCAGTTATTATCGGAGTTGCACCGTCCCATACAGCAGGCCACCATTGTTTACTACGACAATATCTCAGCTGTCTACATATCGAGCAATCCAGTGCAGCATCGGAGGACCAAGCACATCAAGATTGATATTCATTTTGTTCGTGAGAAGGTCGCATTGGGAGAGGTTCGAGTTCTTCATGTGCCGACTATTGCTCAGTTTGCCGACATCTTCACCAAGGGTCTCGCTACAGCTCCTTTTACCAACATACGATTCAGTCTCAACATTGTCGAACCCCACGTTGATACTGCGGGGGGATGTTAGACTATACGAGTTGTGTCCTATACGGACTAGTTTTAGATTTGTACTCCAAGTTAGGTTAGATTAAGTCGGTTCCTTGATGTATTATATAAACAATGTAAACCGCACCAAATCAATACAATTGTGAGTTCTATCTCAACTTTACATGCACCACGCTGATCTCGTGCTAGTATTCACTCCAAATGTATATGTGCTAAGCCGTCTCATTGTCTTGTCTAGCAGTCTAGCTCATGAAAACAAATACAGTATGAGATATATATATGTGTCAGAGATTGGTTTAGATGAGGACGGGTTGTGCTCATTGTATGAGTTAAAAGCATCCGGTCGGAAATCAAAATCTTCCTCTAACAAGGTGTCTCGGAAACGGGCAAAGTGATACGTCCAAAACGTATCTATAATTTTTGATTGTTTCATGCTATTTTTATGCTTTTAGCACTTGTTTTATATTAATTTTATTATTTATTTGGACTAACCTACTAATAGTTGCAAAAGTGCACAATGTTCTTGTTTTACTCTTTGATGTGTAGAAATTATCAAGAATATAA
Source organism: Poa pratensis (assembly GCA_947311845.1). NCBI lineage: Eukaryota > Viridiplantae > Streptophyta > Magnoliopsida > Poales > Poaceae > Poa > Poa pratensis. The sequence goes on along the minus strand of CAMZMU010000108.1, from coordinate 34,911,816 downwards.
GAGGAAACCTTGTTGGAGTCGAATTGGGACTTTCCTGAAATCTGTCTGAGAACTTTTTACGAAGATTGCCAGTTTGACCCTCGAAGATGACGTTATATGGAGACCTGGCTGTTACGCAAGTTGTCACAATTTTCCATACGAAGATTTTAAGCCCGAGATCAGCCCAATCGGAGTTCGGACGCGGCCTGTAGGCCCGTTTTGGTGGAACCCTAAAAGGGGTGACGAAAATCCGAGAAAATATATAAAGGGAGGAAACCTAATTCGTGGAGGACTCCTCCACCCACGAATTTCAGCCACCAAAAGCCACGTTTTTGCCTCCCCCATGGATCCCATCTCCATGGGGGAGGGCTCCCAAGAAGCCATGAAGGAGGGAGGCTAAGGGGCGACGCTCCCCCATGATGCCGGCGGCGGGGAAGGAGTTCCCCGCGCCGCCGGTGCTGCCGCCGCCGCCTGCGCTCCTCGCTGCCCTCTCCGCCATCTTCACCGCCATCTCCATCACCATATCCTCCTTGTATTCAGTGGTTCATCCTCCCACAAACCTCTGTACCGTCCTATGTAAACATGGTGTTTGATGCTATAATATTTATCCTATGATTTACATCATGTTTCCGTAGTTTATTTGTCTTTTGATTGCTTAATTGAATGCATGAGGTTCATTAGAGTTGTATGTCTATATGGTGATGTCCTTTGGTGTCCATTATATTTGTGCGCGCATGGATCAAACACCCTAGGGTTGGTAGTATTTGTAACGAAGCGGGGGAAGTTCTGCCGGAGTGACAGAAACCTGAGAACGCGAACCGATTAGTTGCACGTATGGGAGTAAGAGGACCTTGAACTTAAGGCTATGGTTGGGGAAACCTTAATGCATTGTTAGTATTTGCGGATGCTTGCTAAACAATCCAATCATATAGTACTTGTAATCCCAAGTAGTGGAGTGCATGTATATTTAGCCTCTCCCACATAGAAAACTGCATCGAAGACAATGAATCAAGTACCTTCACTAATTAATCTTGGAAAAAGCCACCACAATTACCACCACTTTTCCACACTCATGGTACTGTTATTTTAAGGTTACTTAGTGTATTTTATTGCTGCAGCACTAACATTTACTTTCTTGCATTTATTATCTCGCAAAGCTATCTCTCATACCCGTATTGCTACCGTAGTTTTATTTTCTAGATAATGCAAACGTTTTGTGTGCGTAGAGTTGTATCAGTGGTTGATAGAACTTGAGAGAATACTTATCCTACCTTTAGCTCCTCGTTGGGTTCGACACTCTTACTTATCGAAAAGGCTACACGCGATCCCCTATACTTGTGGGTTATCACAAAGTTTTCCAAACCTCCCATTGTTTCCCAATGAATGGCATGTTTGTAAATAGCAGAGGTCTTGGTGACTTGGCTAAACATTTGCACTTTGCTGGTTGCATTCGGGATAATAATTTGGATTTCTTAGCTATTTCCGAGACGGGTAGGCGGGAGTTCTCGCAAGGTCTATTGAACCGGCTTCCAAGCGGTATAGATTTTGCTTGGTATTCCCGTCCTCCACGTGGACGCTCCGGGGGCATTTTGCTAGGCATCAAGACTGATACCATGGATGTGTTGGCTGTTTCGGATGGCGATTTTCACATAAAAATGCACATCTGTAATAAAGCCGACAATTTCATTTGGAGTCTTGTCGCTGTGTATGCGCCGGCCCAGGAGGAGTTTAAATCTGCTTTTCTTTGTGAAATGGTAAACTTAGCAAAATATAATCCGCACCCATTTATCATTTGGGGCAGGCTTTAACTTGCTTCGTTAACCATTCGAGAAAAGTAGGGGTCGGTTTGACAACCGTTGGCCTCTTTTGTTCAATGCCGTCATTGACAGCTTGGACTTGAGAGAGATATCAATGGTTGGGATACAACTTGGACTAATTCTCTCCCTGAACCCACATACGAGAAATTAGACCGTGTACTGATGGATACCGATTGGGAATCTCGGTTACAATTGGTGTCGGTACGGGCTCTAGAACGTATTGAGAGTTTGTCAGACCATACTCCTATTCTTTTGACCACAGGCATGCCTAGACCACCGAGTAACCAGCGTTTCAAGTTTGAACTTGGATGGTTGCATCGTGAGGGCTTCCATGAGATGGTCAAAAGAATTTGGGAAAGACCGGTTGCTGGTGATACGCCTATCCAAAGGTGAAACGACAAGATCCGTGCATTACGCACACACGTTGTTGGTTGGGCCCGTCACACTACTGGTATGACCATCCTCTATAATTGATGCTCTAGAGGCATTAGCAGAAGTTAGAATGTTATCCACGCAAGAAATTGAGCTTAAGAGCCAATCTAATGCGCAGATAGCAAAACTTCTGCGTGAGGAAGAGTTAAAATGGTATCAACGTTCCAAAGCCCAATTCATCCTCGAAGGGGATTCGAATACTCGCTACTTCCATAGTATTGCCAATGGCAGACATAGGAAAAAGCGTATTCACTCCCTTGTCCAGGATGATGGAACGATTGAGGGACATGAAAACATAAAGTCGTATATTACTAATTATTATAAGTCCTGTTCGGAGCACCAGAGGAAGGTAACTTCACATTGGATGAGTCTAGAACGGCCGATATACCCCAAGTTTCAGAGGAGGAAAATAGTCTACTTACTGATCCCTACTCAGAGGATGAAGTGATAAAGGCGGTTTTCCAAATGGAACACAATAAAGCTCCTGGACCTGATGTTTTCTGGCTGAGTTCTACCAGAACTTCAGGGATGTAATCAAATCTGATCTGCTACAATTGTTCGCCTGTCTCATGATGGACAATTGGAGCTGTTTCGGCTCAATTTTGGTGAAATAATTCTATTACCTAAGGTTAACGAGGCAGAGAGGATTCAACAATTCAGACCTATATGCCTTCCTAACGTTAATTTTAAAATATTCACTAAAGTTGCTACGATTCAGCTGAACTGTGTGGCAGACCATGTGGTTCGTCCGTCTCGGACTGCTTTCATGCAAGGACACAACATCCTCGATGGGGTGGCAATCCTACATGAAACAGTGCACGAACTACATAGGAAAAAGCTGAATGGGATAATTCTTAAAATAGATTTCGAGAAGGCTTATGATAAAGTTAAATGGTCTTTCCTTCAGCAGACTCTCAGAATGAAAGGATTTTCTGATTAGTGGCGTGCACTAATCAATAGCTTTGTTTCGGGAGGAAGTGTAGCCATTAAAGTCAATGATGACACTGGTAAATACTTTCAAACCAAAAAAGGCCTTAAACAAGGTGACCGTTATCGCTAATACTATTTAACATAGTGACTGATATGTTGGCTATCTTGATCAAACACGCTAAGTCTGAGGGCCAAATTGAAGGAGTGATTCCACATCTAGTTGATGGTGGCTTATCGATCCTCCAATATGCTGAAGACACAATTCTTTTATGGAACATGACCACGAAAAAGCTCATAACCTAAAGCTAATCTTGTCGGCGTTCGAGCAACTGTTGGGTCTTAAAATAAATTTCCATAAAAGCGAATTGTTTTACTTTGGCGAGGGAAAACGCCTCCTTGTATGCTGAACTATTCGGCTGTACGCAAGGTCAATTTCCTATCAACTATTTGGGTATCCCGATCTATTATCGGAGACTCACCAATGCTAAATGGAAATTGGTGGAGGAGAGACTTCAAATCTAGTTAAATAGCTGGAAAGGCAAGTTACTATCCTTGGGGGGGGGGGGGGAGATTGGTTCTCATTAACTCAGTACTAACTAATATGGCAATGTATATGATTTCTTTCTTCCAACTACACAAAGGAGTCTTAAAACGATTGGATTATTTCGGTCAAGATTCTTTTGGTAAGGGGATAGTGAAAAGAAAAAATATCGACTGACCAAATGGAGTGTGGTTTGCCATCCAAAGGACCGAGGCGGGCTCGGTGTTCATGACCTTGAGGTCAAGAATAGAGCCTTGCTTGGTAAATGGTTATTCAAGCTTCTTTCGGAAGATGGAGTTTGGCAAACCCTACTTAGGAGAAAGTATGTGGGCACTCAAGCTTTATCTCAGGTTTTTTGGAAACCTGGTGATTCACACTTCTGGGCAGGCCTAATGGCTACGAATAAGTTCTATTTTCCACATGGATCAATTCTCAATTAGGGATGGATCGGAAATTCGTTTCTGGGAGGATAAATGGTTTGGCCAATCAATTCTCCGAGAACAATATCCGGCTCTGTACAATATTGTGCGACACAAAGGCGACACGCTCGCTAAGGTGATGGGTACTTCCCCACCAGATGTATCGTTCAGAAGAAGTTTATTAGGGCCTAGACAAGCATCCTGGAATGCCTTACTTCTCCGGTTGGACTCTGTCCAGTTGACGGAAGGCTCAGATAAATTTCAATGGAATCTCACCAAGAATGGTAAATTCTCGGTTGATTCTATGTATAGAGCGTTAATCCAGCCCGAAGTCCCAGTTGATAATAATAAGAAAAATTGGAAGATGAAGATTCCGCTTAAAACGAAAGTGTTTGCGTGGTATCTTCGTCGAGGAGTAATTCTTACAAAGGATAACCTTGCCAAACACAATTGGCACAGAAGTAAAAAGTGTGTCTTCTGTCATCATGACGAGACTATTAAACACTTATTCTTCCAGTGTGAGTTTGTTAGGTTTATATGGTCAGCCATCCAGATAGGTTCTACCTTATTCCCACCGCGTAGCGTTGCAAACATTTTCGGCAATTGGCTAAACGGTGTGGATCCTAGGTTTAAACTCCTAATTAGGGTGGGAGCGATTGCTGTTATTTGGTCGCTATGGCTTCGTAGAAATGACAATCTTTTTAACGATAGAAATGCTTCTGTTATGCAGGTTATCTACCGGTGCACAGCAACGTTCCGATCATGGTCGGCCCTACAGCGTGTTGAGCACCGCGAGCTGTTTTTGGGGGTGTCTTCGCGATTGGAGGCTGCGGCGTTGGAGTTTTTCTCCCAACATGGATGGCCACATAATCTCCGGATTGACCCTCCACCACCTTAGGCGTCTCTACAATTTCTCATTATGATATGTAATTCGCCAATTTTATTTTTTCGTACTTGGAGACTCGTGAACTTGTTTGTGGCTGTGTGCATCCTAGTTATGCAGAGGCCTGGTATAATGTTTAAGACTCTAATAAAATCCCTTTATAAAAAAAGGTGCTTACTCCAAAGATGGAGCCGATTCTCTCCCAGCCTCGAACATGCCAGGCCTTCTACGCTGCACGGGAGCTTGCGATCGTGGGTACTATACGCTCCATGGCGATATGATTGTGCTCGGCGGTATTCCGGAACAGGGGCGGAGGCAGGATCCAAACTCAACGGCGGCCAATGAAGCTAATTTTTCCATTAGGGGAGCCAGCCAAGCTAATTTCCATGAATCAAACCAAATAATCTACTCTCAAACTGTCATTATACCTTGCTGCAACATATGACAACGGGGCCTGGCCCCTGCTAGTCCCCCATGCTCCGTCACTGTTCCGGAGAATTGATGTTCGTACTAGTCACTATGGAATCAGACGATGATGATGATGAGCGATGTCGGAGACGTGGCTGTGGCTGCGGTAGTTGGCTCTTCTCCGGCGTGTCCTTGGGGTTGCCTCGGCGTGTTTTGTTGCTAAGAAGTCGAAGCCATTGCGGTGTTCCCGGTGGTGTACGATGACTGGCGGCAGATGTTTCTTTCGGCAAGTGTCCACGGCGCCAGCCTACCTGGTTCTCTCTTCTTAGCTCTTCAGTGGATTCGAAACTGCGTTGCCTTGACGCTAGGGGCTGAGTTTCTGGCACGGATCTTCATTTGGCTACACATGGCCGTGACAGTGTGGGTTGTCTCGGCGACTGCCTGCGGTGAAGTCGGAGTCGCATGCTCAGAGTTTCGGGTTGGCGGCGTGTCCCCCAGGGGAGATGTGATGACGATGACACCTTCATGCAGTCTCGGCGAGGCCCTCTCTTGAGAGGCGTGTGGGGTTTTCTTTTTGGTGCTGCTCAGCGGTTGTGTTGGTTTTCGCCGGGTTTGGCCGGCGAGTGATGCGTTGTGTTGTACGGTTTTTGGCCGATTTTCCTTATAAACTATCCAACTCTTTTTCAGCTTAATCAATAGATTGTCTAAGTTTCAAAAAAAACAACAACTATGGAATCAGACTCGTTGCCGAGTGTTTAAGTGTTTCCCGTGTGCAATTTATCGGACACACTGCAAAAATTAGGGTACCCCAAATACAAGAAGAAAACACCTGGCAAAACAAGGCACTCGACAATAGAGGGTGAATGTCAAATGTTTTTCAGCAACAACACTCGGCACCATGCGACTCTGGGCAGAGGAGGTACAATGCCTGAGTGCGACACTTTACAACATGTCGGCGCTTGAGACCACAGCGACAGAGGAGTTGGCGTGTGCCACGTCAGTGCACTCGCGAAAGACAACGTTAGTGTGCCCAATACCTTGTGGCATAGCACTTGGCAAATCTTCTTATTTTTAGAAATATTTTTTTCGTTGTGCTCACTTCCAATCCATATAGCCAATTTGCGCAGTGAGACAGTGTTGGGGTGGACATCATTGAGGATATTATCCATAAATGAGTCCGTGAGAAGGGGCAGTCATTGGATGATTGTCTATTTTTTTTGTGACGATAATATTGCGATTGTGAGATGAGATTAACAATGGTTATATCGTAGCAATTCAAGAACTCAGGGAAGTGGTATGAGTTCTGTGGCTCGGGACACCAATCGGAACTAGTTAGAGGATAGTAACATAACACAATAGAGCTTTGAGCAATCTCACGTGGCAAAAGTCCAAAATATGGGAGCTCCTTTAGCTCGCCTTACCGCGACGGCTCTCGGACGCGTCGCCTGCTAGAAGACGTTAATGGGCCTAGCCCATATCAGGCGCGACTGTTTCTCGCGTGATTCCTTTTTCTCGTTCGCTGTACGCCTGTAACGATTCTTCCTGCACACGAAAATTGAACAAATTTTAAATCAAAACAAATTTCAAATTTCAATAAATTTTAAATCGGAACAAATTTTGAATCAGAACAAATTTGAACAATTTTGAATCAGAACAAATTTCGAATTTGAACAAATTTCGAAGTCGGAACAAATTTTCAATCGGAACAATTTTAGAATCGGAACAAAATTTGAATCCGAACAATTTTCGAATCGGAACAATTTTTAAAATTAGAACAAATTTCAAATTTGAACAAACTTCGAATTTGAACAATTTTTAAATGTGAACAAATTTCGAAATCGGAACAATTTTGAATCGGACAAAATTTGAATTTGAACAAATTTCAAATCGGGACAATTTTAAAATTGGACCAAATTTCGAATTTGGACAAATTTTGAATTTGAACATTGAACAAAATTTGAAATCAGAATAAATTTTGAATTTGAACAATTTTCGAATCGGAACAATTTTCGAATCAGAACAAAATTCAAATCGGAACAATTTTAAAATTGGAACAAATTTCGAATTGAACAAATTTCGAATTTGAACAAAAAATTTTAGGTCGGAACAATTTTAAAATTGAACAAATTTCGAATTTGAACAAATTTCAAAATCAGAATAATATTTAAATTTGAACAAAATTCAAATCTAAACAAATTTAATTTCAACTTTTTCGAATTTTATTTTTTAGAAAGAAAAAACAAAAAGAGAAAAAGAAAACAGAAGAAAAAGAAAAGGAAAACGGAAACAGAAACAGAAAACGAAAAAAAACAGAGAAGAAAAGGAAAGAAAAAATCGCTTGATGGGCCGGCCCATCCGCGCCGGCGCGCGCCTCCCTTCAGGCGACGTACGCCTGAAGCGTCGGGGATCGCCTATTCAGCGACCCGTGCGACGCGTGCGACGCCTCGCACACCCCCGCCTCATACCCTGCGCGCTATTGGGCCGGCCCACTTCTGGCTTCAGCGCGTTGGACTACTTCGTGCGTGTTCGGCTATCGTACTGCTTGCGCGTTTGACTGCTTCCTGCTTCCATGCTTCCTGCTTCCATGCTTCATGGGGCTCGTGACTAACAACAGCGCCTAGTGGAGCCAAACGGCGAGGCGGCTGACTGACGACTGCACGTTCACAACTGTACGCACGCCTCGTCGTATAAAAAGAAGCATCAAGTACCACAGAATCAAGACCATCAGCTCTCTTTAAAATATGAACATTTTAAAATTTGGATGTTTTAAATACTTTTCAAAATTTGATCCACTTTCAAAAAATGAACAGAAAATGACGATGAACGGAAACTATTTTTAAAAGTGAACAGAAAGGGCCGGTGAACGAAATCGATTTTTGAGCAATTTTAAAAAGTGAACAGAAAAAAGTCTATGAAAGAAAATTATGTTTGAACAATTTTTGAACAGAAAATTTGAACGCTTTTAAAAGTGAACAGAAAAAACTATGAACGGAAATTATTTTGAATGTTTTTTTTAAAAGTGAACAGTAAAAGGACTATGAACGGCAATTATTTTTGAACGATTTTTGATATATGAACAAATTTCACATATTGAACGATTTTAAAAGTGAACTGAAAAGGCTGATTTTAAAACGAAAAATAATTTTGAACGATTTTCAAAAAGTGAACAGAAAAGGTATTTGAACGGAAATTATTTTTGAACGATTTTAAAAGGCGAACAGAAAAAGTATGTGAACAGAAATTATTTTTGAACGATTTTCAAAAAAGTGAACAAAAAAGTCTGTGAACGAAAATTATTTTTGAATGATTTTAAAAGGCGAACAGAAAAAGTCTGTGAACGGAAATTATTTATTAACGATTTTAAAGCCGAACAGAAAAAGTCTGTGAACGGAAATTATTTTTGAACGATTTTCAAAAAGAGAACAAAAATAGGTATTTTAACGGAAATTGTTTTTGAGCGATTTTAAAAGGCGAACAGAAAAAGTCTGTGAACGGAAATTATTTTTGAACGATTTTCAAAAAAGTGAAAAAAAAGGTATTTGATCGGAAATTATTTTTGAACGATTTTAAAGGGCGAACAGAAAAAAGTGTATGAACAGAAATTATTTTTGAACGATTTTCAAAAAAGTGAACAGAAAACGTATTTGAACGGAAATTGTTTTTGAACGATTTTAAAAGTCGAACAGAAAAAATCTGTGAACGGAAATTATTTTTGATCGATTTTAAAAAAGAGAACATAAATAGTTATTTGAACGGAAATTGTTTTTGAACGATTTTAAAAGGCGAACAGAAAAAGTATGTGAACGGAAATTATTTTTGAACGATTTTTAAAAAAGTGAACAAAAATAGGTATTTGAACGGAAAATATTTTGAACGATTTTAAAAGGCGAACATAAAAAAGTGTGTGAACAGAAATTATTTTTGAACGATTGTCAAAAAGAGAACAAAAATAAGTATTTTTGAACGGAAACTATTTTTGAACGATTTTAATACATGAACAATTTTTGAATATGAATTTTTTTAAATTTGAACATTTTCAAAAATGAAAATTCAAAATAAAGAAATATGTCTAATAAGTAAACTGAAAAGAAGAAAGAAAAAAGAAACAGCCAAAAAAATAAAAACGAAAATTGACACACAAAATTTAAAATATTCAGATATGAACTTAGAACCATCTAGGTGACAGCACCATGGAGGCGCGGGGCAGGGGCGGTGCAGCGACGACGGTGGAGTTGACCTCGGCAAGCGGTGGCGACATATGTTGAAGAAGACACTTACACTGAACTAAGCGTAAACACCTAAAAAGTCATTACAAAGATCTGCTGTATATGACTGCTGAAACGGAAAAAATACAACACGAAAGTTGTGCTAAACGGTGAGATTAACCTCTTTGTGGAAGGATACTTCAAACGGTCAAATGAGTGCGACGAATTTGACAAAATTCATCTAAATGTATTCCAAATATCTGATCGAAATTGAAAAGTTACATTGGACGAAGCTTGAAACCGAGTACAGGAATGGAACCTACCCGTAAACGCCCATAACTTTCGTGTACATTTTATTTTAAATTGAAATATAATTGTGTAGATATACATGCATTTTTAAACCTTCACTCACTCTACTCATATTTTTCAACAAACGAAACAGGAAACAGGAAGCAGCACGAATAAAGCAACAGAACGATACGTTAACAAAGCAATGTGGAGCAGAACGAATCCGACTGATGAACGTGAAGCAGAACGATACGTTAACAACACGAAACAAAAAGCAGCATGAATCAGGCTGATGAACGTGGGCCGGCCCAAGATCACACATGTGGGATGTGCGACGGCACCCTATCATCGACCTGGTCGATGAATAGGAAATGCCGAAGCGCCGCCTTAGGACGATGTATAGGATTTGCCCCAAAATATTGTGTACTGAAATATAAAAAGACCCCACTTTTTTCATGGCCTTGCCGGTGGGTGATTGGGCCAGGGTGCAAACCCTTTTCATCGCCTTGTTTGGGCCACTTAATCTCTCTCTGGTTTAAAAAAAAAACTTAATCTCTCTCATGTACTGAGAAGCCTCCAGAGGCGTACGTGTGGATCGGCCCCAAGTCCGCAGCTTGCCTAGAACGCACAGTGGGCTCTCGATTTCCCCGTGGGCTACAGAAGGCCACGAGAAATCGGTGTTCCGCGCAGTGCCCATTCAATTCGACCAAATTTACACCAACAAAAACAAAATCGCACCCGATCACTTTCTTCCACCATCTGGGTTTTTTTTGCCATCGATAATTAAGCTACTAGCGACGACAAAAAGGCGCGTAAAAAATGAAGATAGGCTATGCTTAGAGCATCTCCACCGGCGCGACCAATAAAGCGTCCAGCAAAGTTGTCGGATAGGCGCTATTGGACACACCGGCAAGCGTTGCCGCCCATTGGGAGCGGCGTGCCCCACCGGTCACTTCCAATAGGTTATTGAGGAAAAAAAGAATCAAATTCGTTGAAACTTAACATATTTCATTCTAGTTTGATAGTTTGTATAAAATACGGCGAAATTTAAACTAAACCTAGACTAATTGCCGGTCCAGTAAACGTAGAAGGCGTCCCAGTCGTGCGTCGCCACCGCGTCTTCGACGTTCCACGCGCGGCGACCTCCTGCTGCGGCGGCTCCTCCTGCGCCGGCTCCTCCTCCTTGACTGCTGCGGCCGACATTGCCGCGGCGGCCTCCTTCTGCGCCAGGTCGATGCAGGACCATCGCTCCGTGAACTCCTTCGACGCCGGCTGGACGAGGCGTCGTAACTCCGGCGACGCGCGTTGGGAAGACGAGGCGCAACGCGTCGCGCGCGTCAGAAAACCGCTCAAGTTGCAGTAAATAACGCTGACCGTCCGTTGTGCGGTTGACGCGTCAGGCCCGCCCGTCGGGTTTCGACTCGGCGCGCGTTGCCGCGGTTGCCGGCACGCCTACTTGCGTCCCTAGAACCTAGGCACGAAGCGGGGTTGCCGGGCGCTCTATTGGGACGTCCTAGCAACATTTGACTTATTGGGCGCGCCGCTGGGGGACGGTTTCGTGCGCAGGAAACCTTTTATTGAAAGCGGAGTTGGGCGCGCTAACGGAGATGCCGTTACAAAACAGCTGCTGTTGAAGTACTACGCCGGTAGCTGCAGACCTGCAGTGCTGCCGCTCTCCGTCGTTCGCGCGCCGTACGTTGTCCATGTAGCCGATGGAGAGCGGCGTCCAATCCAGTTCCGACACTGTGGTGGCCTTTTGCCTCGGCGTAAGGTCCACGGCTCCTCATCTTCCAGCCAAAAGCTAGGCATGGCGTACAGCCTTCACTGCTTCCCGGGGACCGATCGAGCGGCCGGCGGGACCTGATCTGATCGACGTCGTGCATGATGAGACCGGGGGTTACATTACATGGGAGGTCCATCGATCAGCTGCTGGAATCTGGATGGATGCTCATGTGGAGGAACAGGTGCACACATCAATACGCCTCGCCTTCCTCCAATCCGCCTCTCGTGTACACACACTACCACAGAGGCACAGAAGCTATACATACATCTCGGAGATCACTCGGAGTCTCGGACGCAACGCCAAAATGTCAAAGTGTTGCGAGTGGAACTGCATGCGTACACTGATCGGAGAGGCGAGGTCGTCACATAAACCCAGGTGATCACCAACACAGCACTAATCCGATTGACCAGCTGCTATAGCCGGGCAATGCTAGTACGTACACAGGCGAGCAGAGGAGGCCAGTTTGAGTCCTTGTGTAAGGCGACTGCTATCGCTGCGGAGGATCAGGGTTCACGGATCGATCGATCCGGCAGAACTTTTCAGTTAAGGAGCTCCAGTGCATCGCTGCATTTGCATCGCCGGCCTTCCCCGCTCGCTCGCGTACTACGTTGGACCAGTCGGACGCGAGCCCTTCTCGCTCCGACGCCGCTCTGGACCACCCGGCCGGGTAGAGTGGAGTATCTGTTTTTATCCTGCCGCGGTTACCGTTGTTTGTCCACACCCTACCCGCCGAATGCTGCATTTGGGCCGGCGTTTCAATGGGAGCACAAGATTGCAATGATCGTTCTGGAATGACTGCTAAATGCTGCCAGATATTGTATTGATGAGTGGAAATGGATTGGGAGGATCTTGCGAGTGATTGCCTTGCTACTACTCCAGCGCAGCTAACGCACATCGAACTCATTAATGCGTCGATTGCCAGCCTTGTCATCTGCTGGATCTCCATCAGGGAAGTGCGGGAGCGCAGCGGTCAGAGGTCCACGTTTCTCGGGGCCCAATTTCGAACTCCTTCGCTGAGGGTTTATGCCTTACTTTGACGAGCAATCGAGTTAAGAATATGAGCTACGTTCCATAAAATTTACCATTGGAAAGTTACACAACTGTGCGGAAGGCAACGGAGGACTGAAACAATCTAAGATAGGGCGGACTCTAAAACGTGATACAAAGATCAAAATAATCACAATATAATAACTTATAAATACAAATGTCGTGGTGTGGAACAACAGATGGCTAGGGGTAGGCTTAAGTTTGGGCCCGATGGACGCTGGTGGAACCGGGAAGGGATAGCGCGCTAAGTAGCGCACACGAAGACACAAAAGCACACACGATCTACCCAGGTTCAGGTCCCTCGTGAGGAGGTAAAGCCCTTACTCCTGCATGTCTGACTATATGGAGCTGCATATGAGAGCTACAATGGTGCTCCTTGAGCTGTACGCCTAAGCCTGTATTAGGCAGTACTAAGTATGCCTCTCATCACTGCTAAGTATGTTGCTAAACTGCTAGAGAGGAGAGCTCATCGTGAGCTGGGGGAGAAATGAGCCCAAGGGGCTCTGAGCTGAACGCTCCCCCGGTGCTCCTTATATAGAGGGAGCCCAGGGGTCAAAGGGTGGCCCGCAGGACACTATACAAACACTGTACACGATTTGACTACTAGGGTCTCGTCAGCACTATTCCGGCGTCATGTAGCCGTACTCTTGTCACCTCGTTGGCACCGTAGCCATGCAGCCTGTGTGTCATCGTGGTTGTCCTTGTCTACTTGGTCAACTGGTACTGGTACCAGGTACGAGCTAGGGGCGTCCCAATACCTGGTAGTGCTGGATGCTGGGAGCTGGATATGCTGGTCTGGGGCGTGGAGATGCTGGCTGGTTGATCTCGGTCGAGCGGATGAAGCGGTGGTGGAGCGTCAAGGCCTCCTGCCTCGACTCGGAGCACGTCTGGCGCCCCGGCGTGATGTCGATCGGAGGGCACTCCCGGCTGGGAGCGATCCGGTCTTGGCGATATTGGCCTGGCGCCCCGGAGCGATTCCGGTCGACGGAGCAGCACTGGGAACGCTGAACCCGGCCTGGTGCCGGCCTGGTCCGCTGCCGATGCCGGATGGCCCAATCCCAGCCTGGTGCGCAGGCGGGGTAGATGCCGGTGGGCCGGCCCGCTGGGGGCGCCGTATGTCGGTCAGCGCGTGGGGAAGTCGGATGGGCCAAGTCCCGGCCTGGGAAGCCAGATGTCGGCCCAGGAGAAGATATCCCGGACGGGGATGTCGGAAGGCCTCGCGGAACGAGGTGTAGATTGAGAAGAAAGATGAGCGTATGGTCCATACTCACTCGGGTTCACACTTTTTTGCAGGGACAAATGGGTACATGCCTGTAGATCTTCTTCTCACAGCGAGCACTTGATTACGGAGGGGTGGGTCTTTACCAACTTCCAAATCCAAGATTTAGGGACAAAAAGAGGGGCAGGGCACTCTTCATTCCCGATGCCGGTGCGGAGGAGTTTTGGCCCACCCGGGGCCTGTTCGGGAGGGGAGGAAGTCCAGCCGGAATGGGAGCTCCGGCATGGGCCCTATGTCGGGTCAAATGGCCTGTATTTCGGCCTGGGCAACTCGGGACAGGCCGAAATTCCTCTATTCCGGTCCAGTAACTGATATCCCGGCCTGGGCCACGCCAATCTCGGCCCAGGCTATATATTTTGCCTTTTTCTTTATCTAACACATATCTTTTTGCCATCTCTTCTACTAATTCGATACAATCATCAACTCTGGGGTACCTGGGGTTTACTCCCCGACAACAAACATAGTCGACTAGTATAAGTATAGAACTTAAAATCATACCAATAAATACTCAAGATTTGGATGGGCTTCGCTCGTTCACACCCACTTGAAAACGATTTTGATAACACACACACTATTTTGTACTATATACAACCTGAGGGAATTGAACATTCCATATTGTTAATAAATATATGAATAAATCGGACAATCTGACCAAATAAGTTAAAACTGGTTGGATACACGGTTTCATTGATCCAATAGCAAAATGGTCAATGAATATATCTTGGCATCATCCACAATACCACTACACTAAAATTTTATATTCCATGTCATTTTATGGCCCATTCAAAATCATATGACTTCAGGGATTGGTCACTGATGCATGTAAAATGCATACATGAACTTTACATTTTATTACTTAATATTCCAACTTATTTGCAACTTATATGATATTATATTCATGTTTTATAATGATTTCGGGGATTTTCTAAACAATCCCCCCTCTTTTGGTTCTAACTCTGTTTTCCAGAAAAAAGTCTTTTTTAGGGTTTCGGACTTTCCGGGAGCTTCAGGACTCCAAAAAGGGCAAGGCCAAAGAGCACGGTTCAGAATTTTCGAGACGAACGCAATGGGCCTAAAATGAAGACCAGCAGCCTAGCCAGCAGGAAACTAGAGGGTCCCATGCGGTCAGATTCCCTGGCCGCGTGGGACCACCTCTTTTCCCCCTCGTGGCTCCGATGCCGTCCGTTTTCATCTCCGTTGCTTCGTCTTGACCTAAAACCAACTATAAAAAGACTCCCCCGAGGAGTTTCGCGAGGAGGCGGCGGAGAAACACGAAACAGAAGACAGAAGGCTGCCGCCGGAGAAGATCGGAGGGGGGAAACGCTGCCGGAATCACCTCCGGAAGGCTCCTCCATCCCCCCTCCGGAGTCTCCATCAACACCAACGTCAAGACCAGCACCATCTCCATCACCATCTTCGTGATCCACTTCATCCCCCTCATAGTTTGAGATTGTTGAACCCTAGCTATTGTTTAAGTGCTATTCTACCTGTGTATGATTAGCTACTTGTCATTATTTTGTGGTGAGATTATATTTTCAGATTGTGTTGTATCATTTATACCACTGAATCACATCATGTCTTCACGTTGTGAGTAGTTCTCTCATGTTCCTGGGGGCATAGGATGGATTGGCAATGATCTATATATAACATGTGTTGGTATTTTGTCTAGTATTTATCTTTTTATGTAATTTTATGATGGTGTTGTGCGAACGTCGACTGCACATCACTTCACCTAGATGGGCTCATAGGAGAACACCGTAGTGTAATGGAGTGAGGGAGACTTGGGAGGACATGTAAACCTGAGACCGAATTATGAAGTTACTTTATGAGGGGATTAATATCGGGGACCTTAGAGTGTAATGCTATGGTGGGATTTTATATCTTAATAACTCTTGTGCAGTCATTTACTTGGCCACAAGATCTATCATAAGAGGTTTAGTATATTTATTTAGCTATACCTAATAATGGCTCCATCCTAAGAAGATTAAAACTTGACAAAATGCTACTTTGTTGTTCTAAAAATATTTATGCCATGAAGTCTAGGTAGCCCTTGGGAACGTTCTCCACTTATAAGAAATACACACTTGAGCTTGTCCTCTTGCTGCATAGAGGATTGGGCTTTTCTCTCTTTGAGAGCTGTCACCTGCTACTATTTGTCTGCTGCATTTTTACTGGCTTGCAATTATACAACCGTAAACACCAAAAATAGTTGCATCTTTTATTGTCAATTTATCATTCTTACTAACCAATACCTTCAGCTCCTCGTGGGTTCGACAACCTTTTCTATTCGAAAGGTACTACAATTGATCTCCTGCACTTGGGAGTCATCAGTCACCAAGATACATGGGGAGATCAGGACATTTATAAAACATTCGAGTATGTTAGAATTAGATGAACTTAAGAATCTGAAAATGTTGCCACTTGGCAATGTGTTTTACAGTGTTTGCAAACGTTAGAAGAGTTTACCGATTATTCGAGTTACGGCGGAGAGTATTTAGACAAGGTATTTTTTTTTGGGCTCAAATACATGTTCGCAGCCATTTTAGTTTGCATATATCTTCTAATATTTGCTTTCTTAGCATGTTTAGTTTATTGTTACATTCTATATGAAAAAGGAAAATGTTTTTTTCTAAATCCTTAGAAAAATTATGAGACTTTTGATGACAAAAGAGGATGGCGCCAAACTGAAGAAGCTTGGCTCCATCCTTTTTGACGCCGACCTCAAGAGGCTAGATTAGAAAAAAATAGTTTTAAGAAATGTGATAGGACATGTTTATTTTGTGTGTATGTGAGATGTCCTAAAACATGTGTATTCATGGTGTTGAGTAGTGCTTGAAAGCATTAGAAAATTTTACCAGCTATTCGAGTAGACAAGTTATTACTCAGCTTAAATACATCTTCACGTGCGTTTCCGTTGGCATATGTCTTATTTTTTAAAAACATTTTTTGTTTTATCGTTGCTATATGGAAATGGATTTTTTTATTTATTAATATGATATTTCATTTGCTTGCTACTTAACCAAAAAAAATCCCATGTGCCTTTTTGCAGCTCTAGTTCATTAAAAAACAAGAAGATTTTTCATTTATTTATTTTTGTTTAATTTTATCTCCTTTCTTATAAATTCATAACGAAGTTCACATTACTTGTAGTGGATTTTATTGGTATCCATTGGAAAGCAATAAAAAAGGTATATGTTGAAACTTCGCATGTCCTCTCTGTTGGTAGGGAGCGACGTCGCAGCTCCATCGCCATCTTGCAGCGGTGGGCGGTGCATGAACACGCGGCGTCATACGGTGAATCTCAGAACTCCATCTTATACTAATTTGTGCATTGTAGGGCTAAATCCAGGTCAATTTGGGGATCTGGGTTTCAGGTGAAGCAAAATATTGGTTTTTTTTTGCCTATTTGATCAAATTATGCTCCCTCGTATCAAATGCTTTCTAAAATAGAAACAACGATACCGGCATGATGTGTAAGATTTTATTTGCGCCAAAATTAGCTTGACTGCGCTACAATAAAAAACTAATGATTCCTTGCAAGAGAATTGTGAATGATTCCTTGCAAGAGAATTGTGTGAATAAAAAATGTACAATGAAATGCAGTGCAAAGAACCTAAAATAAAGAGTTTCTTGTATGTTAGTCCTACGAATCAAACAAAAAAAACTAGGAATTCTAGAACACTCAGGAATGCTTGTGAATCATGCAAGGAGACACTTTGATTTTTTGGTTGCACATCAGGCACCTCCTCGTGGCTACTTGTTTATGATTGCTTTATCCGATCAACAAGTAGTACACGACACGGTGATTGAACACACATGGCGCAGGACAAAAACCTCGTCGTGCACGGCGAGCTGTTGAGGACGAACAGATACCGGCAAGAGTATACATCCAGCTGAGATCCGATCGAGCACTGTAATAGGCTATCACGATGTGCAGCATGGCAACTCTGCAAGAGCCCAACGATGGAAAGAAGCCTCACTGTCACTGACTGAACCGGCTGGCTACACGAGCAGATCTTGGCAACATCTTCGATTCTCGATGTGTTCGTCCAAAACTCAACGACCACGCACGAATCGAGTCAAGACACACAGCACAGGGACAAGACCGCTTGGTGCTTGATGAGCTAGCTAGCGGTTGAGTGCGTATCACGTTGTGCATCTCATCGCATGGCGAGTTCCTGAACCGGTGGAAGCATTGGGCGTCTGCGTCTCATCTCATTTGTGTTTCCAGGTGATCCCCAACACTGATCGACCAAGCACAGTTTGACCCTTTGAGCCGTTGCTGTGACTGCTAACCACTTCACTATACCCGTTTCAGTTAAAGCGCACTCAACGGGAAACTCAAATTTGAAACTAGTTGCACCCGCAATAGACTATTCAAACTTTCATTTGTCTTTTTTGCACAGACCACATATGAGCATATTTTTGGATGAAATTTTCTGAGTGTCGAAGATTCAACATGGTCCATGTCCATGATTTTTTTCGTGATTTTTGGAAACTCGGAAGTACGATTTTTGAAAACTAGTTGCGGGTGCAACTAGTTGCAAATAATCCCCTCTCCTCATCTCTGGCCCGCTCGCGTTGGAACTACGCGCCTCGCCGCGCTGCCGTCTATGCTCGGCCCCCGCCGTTCTGGACCACCGCGGTGGCCGGTGTTGGTCCACTCGACCCACCGCCATTATCACCTTGGAGCTGCTCTCTTCAGCAAAACACAAGTATTTCTTCGGGGAATAGATCCTCTCAACGCTTGCCATGAACCCCCTTGCGCAAGACTCTAACGCGGCAGCCATCTTTTCCCTTCCTCTGCTTTCACCTTGCTACAGTACCCTTGAGAGTCGATTTCTGAAGACCGGGCCGATCTGGCCTCTCCGCCGGAATAGCTGGCCAGAGTTGATGCTAGTGAGGTGCCGGAGTAGCTTTAGGTAGGTTTAGCTGTAAATCTAGGGTAGGTGTACAGGTTTAGTTCATGTTTTGCCTCTATGGCGTTTGGCGCTTTGCCGGTTTGGAGCTCTCCGCTGGCGCATCCGAGCTGCGCCTGGTGGTCTACGGCTTCTTCCTTTCTGGCGGTGGTGGCGAGGTGCTGCATCAAGCTGGAGGAGCGAGGCTGGTGTCTCCGTAATAAGCTCGGGGTTCGGCGAGTTCCAGTTTCTCCTGGATGGATCCGGGGAGGCCGTCGTGGTGGCGGAGTGTGGAGGTCATCCATTGAATCTGGTGCTCGAGTCTTGATCTTGACGGCGTGTGCTCCGGCGTCGTTGTGGAGCGGAGGAGATGGAATAGGAGCTTTTCTTCTGCTGTTCCTTGGTGTTAGCTTGCGGGCCTGCAGTCTGGCCTTGGTCGGCGACTGCGGCCTGACCGCCGGGCCGAATCGGGGCGTCGCCCCCGCCGATGGTGACAGCTCTGCTTCCAGATCCCGTCGTTCGCGGCGGGTGGCTACTGCGGCGATTTCAACGAGGTGGTTACCTCTACAGTTCCGTTCCGGCGACACAGCTGCAGCTTCGGTCGTCTTCGCCTTCATCTCCGGTGGTGCGACGGCGGCAGATCGAGCGGCGGCGGAACTGTCTGTGCAGAGAAGTCCCCAGGGTCTTGGTTGTAATTTTTCTTTTTCTGGGTCTTTTCTGTAATTTGGGAACAGCTGTACTGCTTCTGGATGCTTCTTGTATTCTCGTGGTTTTTAATATATCCAGGAGTTGCTTAAAAAAAAAAAAGCGCACCGGTGCTCCTCCAGAGCGGCGCATCTCTGGCCCGCTTGCGTTCGAACTACGCGCCTCGCCGCGCTGCCGTCTCTGCTCGGCCCCGCCGTTCTGGACCACCGCGGTGGCCGGTGTTGGTCCACTCGACCCACCGCCATTATCACCTTGGAGCTGCTCTCTTCAGCAAAACACAAGTATTTCTTCGGGGAACAGATCCTCTCAACGCTTGCCATGAACCCCCTTGCTTAATGCTTATTGATGTCAACGCGCGCAGGACCTCCTTATGGACCCCTCTCGAGTTCTTTCGCTAGAACCCAAGGAGGCAGAATAGCTCAGCTATTTTTGTTTTGTTTTGTTTTGGTAACTACCTCTCGGTCTGAACTTATGGCACACGAGACGGAAGAATTCGCCGTGCATCTACAGCGGTGGCGTAAATTAATTTGGGGAGGCACGAGAGCCAGTCCCCCGCGTCGCCTTCCTTTGGCGGCTCGGGGGCAACCCTTGAAGCGCCGCCGCCAGCCGCCGCCAGCCCCCCGCCCGCCACCCTCCCCCGCATCGCCGCCGCCGAAGGGGGTGCCGGCAAAGCCGGGCGCGCCCGAGGATGGGGCGGCGGGGCGGTTTCTCCTCCAGATGGCGCCGCTCCCTCGGCGAGCTCGGAGGTGACGAGGCCGGGCGAGGCGGCGTGACAGTGGTCGCGGGCCGGCGTGGCTGCGGGCGTGCGGTCGCGCTGGGCCGGACGGGCCTCGGCCGTTCCAGCGATGCTGCGAGGGCACGGTGGCTGTGGAGACGTGCGGGGAAGCTTTAGCTGTGCGGCGCGGACCTTGGAGGTGGTGGCGGTCCCGGCGGCATGGCAGCAGGCGTGCAACCCTTGCTGCCGTTCTTCGGCACCAGGGCAGCGAGGAGGCCGGGGCGGCGGCCCCGGACTAGAGCCTGCTTCGGTAGGAGGTGAGCGACGGGCAGGGCGGCTGCCGTGGAGGGAGGTTCCGCGGCGGCAGCAGCATGCGGGGACTGCGGCGCGGAGGCAGGAGATGACCTCTCCTGCCGCCGTGCTCCGACGTCCGGGCGGCGTGGAAGCCGGGGCGGCGGCCCCGGACAGTGGCGGCTTCTCCGGCGGAGCGGCTGAAGCGGGCATGGCCATGGCAGCGGCAGTGGAAGGTGGTGCCGCGGCTACTGCGGCATGCGGTGGAGCTCGGTGGTTGACGACATGGCCGGGATGCCATCATGCTGCTCCCGAAGCTTTGCGGTCGGGTTGAACTCCGGGCGAAAGCTCGCATGAACTTCGGTCAGTGCCGACGACGGCGGCGCCCTCGGGCGTCGTTCCCTTTCTTGATTGCGTCGTCGTGGAGCTTTTCGACCTCGTCTAACGCGTGGTGGTTCCAAGTTCTCCGGGTGAAAACCTTTGCTCCTTCGTGAGCGGGCGGCGGTGACGGTCTCGTCACTACCTTGTTGGAGGCGCCGCTTTGGAGCCCTTGGCCAGCGCGGTGCAACGGTTTCGCGACGGATGTGCAGAATGGCGTGTGGTCGTGGGCGGTGGATGTCGGGGCGGCGGCTCCGGAAGGTGGTGGTGCGTCGAGGCGGCGACCTCGTTCCCCCACGCTACGACGGTTGTATGAGGCAGAACCGTTGTTTAGTGTGGGTTGGGGTGGCGACCTGGATGAAAACTGCTTGGGCAGAGGGTTCGTCGACCATGACTGGATCACTTTCGGGCAATGCGAAGGTCGATCTGGTTGTTACGCCGGGGCGGCGGCCCCGGAGCAGGTGGTGTGTATTGTGGCGTTTGTTGACTTGGGTCGTGTGGGCGGCGGGTCGCTTCGTTTGTGTCATTCTTTTGTACAGATTGTATGGTTTTTGGACCTGGTTTCCCTTATAAACTGGGTCAACTCTTTCTATCTATTCGGGCGGTGGATACGACCACTTTATAGCTCAAAATAATAATAATTTGGAGCTGGAAATTATGGCGTTCCATCAGCGGATCGAAACGAGTGTGTACTGGTACCGTACAACTGCCTGATGATATTGTAATGATCCTTCTGCGCTGGGGGAGACTGGCTGCTAGATTGCGCCCGCATGTTAGTAGATCATTCAGTTCGGTGTATCGGGAGGATCTCGCGAGTGACTGCTTTTGCGAGGTCCGTACTGTATTTAGTTGTTCGTCTGCCCTCTCCGGTATTTAAAAAGTTCTGGCCCATCATTAAGAAAAATATCATGGCCTCTGCTGATTTTCACAGAGGGGTCTGGATATTTATTGACTTCATTTTGCTGTCCTCTCCCTCATTTGGAAGTAGGGATTTCTCCACGGGCTCTGAAAATCTCAGAATAGTCATTTGTGTTGGTGTTTTCGATAATCTTGGAGCGTCTGAGATTGCAAAAAAAAAAATCCTACGTATAGATAATGGTTTATTCTACCACTGTATAAAACCTCAACATCTTCCTTTTTTTTTGCTGCATAAAACTTACAAAGTCTGGCATTTAAAGTACTGAAGTGTGCAAAATTTCAAGCCTCCAAAATATGTCAAATTTTGTGTGTCCGGAATATGAATCATTTCGAGTTGTGATTTCACAGGTCGGTAGAATGCATCATTGTCTGTATATAGGATTGTTAATTTGGTCGGCGTGTAGGCTATATCCAGGGCCAGAGAAGTGTGGCGTTGCTAGCCGCACCTATTGTGTAGAGTAGGCATGGCTTATAGCCGCACCTATCTAGTTTCATTATAAAATATGTATTTTAAAATGTCAAAATACTTAAAATAATATTTCATGTCCCAATACAGTGTCCGGCAACCCCGCTTCGCGTCCAGATTCTAGGGACGCAAGCGGGCGCGCCGACAACCGCGGCAACGCGCGGCTCGTCCAAACCCGATGGGTGGGGGCGACGCGTCAGCGACCCAACGGCCCGGTCAGCGTAATTTAATGCGCTTAATGCGTCTTGAGCGGTTTTCTGACGCGCAGTGACGCGTTGCGCCTCGTCTTCCCCGACGCGCGTCGCCGGAGTTACGTTGCCTCGGGAACCGGCACCGGCGTAAATGGGGCGCGTTCCCACGCCGTGTTCGCGCGCTCTTCCTCTCCCCGCCCTATAAAGACCCCGCCGCTCACCTCCACCGCCGCACTCCGCTCTTCCTCATCCACGCCGCTCTTCTCCTCTCCCCCGTCTTCTCCTCTCCTCGAGCTTGACCATGGCGCACAACGGGCAAGCGTCGGGCAGCGACGGCGTGAAGACGTGCCTCCGGAAGGACGAGGCGGCATTCTTCCACCGCCACCACATCCCCGGGCCACCGGGGATGCGCCTCCCCAGCGGCGGCGGCTGGCAGATGAGGGCGCTCGGCTACGTCGTGCCGCCACTGCCGACGGGGAGCGCTTCCGCGACCTCGTCCACCTGCGCCGCCGGGACCTGACGCCGGAGCAGCAGGCGGATCCGGAGTACGCCGTCGACAACCCCAACTGGCGGGCACTGCTGGAGGCGCAGCGCGACGCGGTGCTGGACGACCACGAGGGGACGGAACGGCCCTACCAGCACAACGCCGTGTGGCGGCGGCGCTGGTGGGAGGGCCGCGACTTCTACACCGTTATGCGGGAGCACGGCTACAACGCCCCCATCGACCGCTCCCGCGGCGGCTGGCAGATGCCGTTGAGCTCGTCGTCCTCCTCCAGCACGCGGTCCACGACGCCGACGACCCTGTGCTTCGTGAAGATCGAGCCGCCGCCGATCAATAACAGCGGCAGGAGGATCAAGGTCAAGCAGGAGTCCGGATGGTTGGCGCCGCCGCCCAGGAACAGCGGCGTCACCATCCGTGACTTTGGGCCGGCGCCGCCGACGAACGCGCCCCGCGCCAAGGTCAAGCTCGAGCCGGGGACGTCCTCGTCCCGCGGCAAGAAGCGCGCTGCTACGCCACCGCCGCCGCCGCTGACGGACGAGCAGGCCGAGGCCCTGTACCAGAGGGACCTCGCCATCGCCACCAAGCTCTCCTTCGACACGATCCAGCCGGCGTCGCGGGAGTTCGCGGAGCACTGGTCCTGCGTCGAGAACAACATCATCGACCTCGACGCCGAGGTCCAGATTCCCGCTGCGCCGGTGAAGGAGGAGGTGAAGGAGGAGGCGGAGGAGCCGGCTGACGCGCCGCCGCAGCAGAAGGCCGGCGCGTGGAACGTCGAAGACGCGGTGGCCACGTACGACTGGGACCAGTTCTACGGCTACTGGACCGGCGGGCCTTAGATTAGGTTTAGTTTAAATTTTATCAAATTTTGTATAAACTATCGAATTTGAATGAAAAATGTTAAGTTTAAATAAATTTGACGTCTTTTTTCTTCTTCTGAAAATCCTATTGGGAGCGACCGGTGGGGCGCGACGCTCCTAGTAGGCGGCAACGTGTGCCGGCGCGTCCAATAGTATCTGTCCGGCAACTTTGCCGGACGCTCTATTGGACGCGCCGGTGGAGATGTTTTAATAAAATGGATTCCCGCGGTTTCGACTGGATTCGATTCGATGATAACCTAGAAGTTCCCAAACCAAACACACCCTTGGTTCCACAGCATTTTTTAGATAAAGAGGCGTTCCACAGCTACACTGCACGTACTACAATGTATGCGCAGAGAGGTCGAACAACCTTTTTATGTCTGCGGCACGCACGAGCGAGCGCACTCCGTTGTTCAGGATGTGATTTTATCCGACGATCGATCAACGAGGCTACAAGACACATGCCACGGGACAAAACCGCTCCGTGCGCGCTGTTGCTGACAAGGGAAGCTACCGGTCAGCAATGGAGTAGGTACGTATCCCGTGTGAGAGATCTCGATCCGAGCACGATCACGTTGCGCAGCATGGCGGGGCGCTTTGGTTGGAGCTGCAGTCCCTCTTGCCCGGCACGGCTATGCTCTGCTTCTGCACGGCAGTCCTCCTCCCTGCCCGGAGCAGTAGCCGGAGGCAGCTACCGCCTATCGGCATCGGCCGTGACCACCCTGCTAGTACTACATGGTGGGTGAGCGGTGAGCTCATGGCCGGCACCACTGCCCCAACGTACGGTCCACCATTGTCAACAAAGAAACAAACTTCACAGCTCGCAAACAGGAGCATCACTACCGTAAATCTGCGATCAACTTCTAATGGAGTAGTTCTTTGCAAATTGATGTTCATTTTCCAAAGAATAATCTGGATCCTCCATAAGATACGAGTGAACCAACCAAAGCGCGCCACAAACTCCTCCACTGAGTTTGTCAATGTGTCCGGCGCCGCCGCCGCCGCCGCCTTCGGACACGGAGCACATCAGTAGTAGTAGTCCTCGCCTGCCTATGGCTACCTACACTGTTTCCTAGGTGGCCTGCGTTGCTGTGACTGCTAACCACTTCACTGTACTGACACGCTGCTGCTACCGCTATGCTATGCATGGGATGAGATTTGCTGACTTTGGGTGGCTGACTTTATGGTGACTTTGTGTCAATGACATGTGGACCCTACACATGGTGGGCTCCACGTGTCAGTGACTCAAAGTCACCTGACTTTGTGCTCCACAAAGTCAGCCAATCCGTGCCCGCTATGCATCGCCGGCCTCCCCTCCCCGTACGAACTAGGCAGTGTATCACATTGCGCAGCATGGCGGAGGTACTGCAAGTTTGCGAGAGCCCAGCGATGAAAAAGCCTTCCGGTCCCTCCCTCTTGCCGGGAAAAAATCATTATAGACATTTAACTCGTCGAGGCCGGGCGGATAAACCACCAACTCGAAATCCCTAATCCCGGCCTATATTAAACCTTAGACATGTTTATAAGAGAAAGACAAATAAAATTCGAAATTGCTACTCAAACTGAATGCATTGCCCCCACATGTTACATTCATCATCTTCCACCAATCTCTATATCTAACTTGAGCGCCATCGTGTCGGGATGAGCCAGGCCATGGGCGTCGCGAGGGTTGAGTCGAAGGCCGAGAATGCCCCGCATTGGGGCTTCGGGTCACGCACTGTGGAGAGGGGCTGGGGGGCGCAGCCGCGTGGTGCGCTAGCTGTTGGAGTCTTGGAGATCGACTTTGTCACGCGTACTTGGCAATCTGTCGGGCACCGTCTGCTGCAAGGAGCAGCACCAAGAGCGGGTGCCAGGGGAGCGTCGAGGACGAGGCTAGTTGCCAGTGCAGCGAGCAGCCTCCGCCTTCAGCTGATTCAAAGTTGGTGTCAGCATCACGACTCTATATTGGGCTGGAGTCGCATAGTAGCGGAGGGCGCCGCCGCCTGCGCCGCGTGCCAGGAAGCGCCGCACCGGCCATTTGCCCCGAGTGAGGGCTCCCCACCCTAAGCTCTCGAGGGTGCCATATGTGCGGCAAGGGCGCCGTTGATCGGGGAGGTAGTGCGAGCGTCGGCGCCCGGTGCCTCTTGTCGAGAGGAGCGGGGGGCAATGATCATATTACATACGAAGAGAGATGGATTGGGGTAGAAAATGAATATGACATGCATGTCTATATAGTCAATGAGACAGTTGGTATTCCCAGTGGGATGTTCTTTTTTCCGGTGCGCCAAACAGGTCCAGAGTTTGATTTAGACCGGGATTCAATATTTAAGGTGTTTATGGTGCAAATAACATAGATTTTGACTTCAAGTTCGATTTACCCGACCTTGAATTATTCAAGGTTTAAAATGGATTTTTCTCTCATGGCACGAGCCCTGACCTTCCATCGATTCTGAGCTCGTGGTTAGCTCCACTGCCGTACGCCCAGCGGGCCTCTCGTTGGCCTCCAACGGTCGTCCATGCATGAGCTCAACCCAACCCCTTGACGGCACTACCAAACAAGCATGCAAACTTGTATGCTCACGAACAAGAACATCTGTACAAGTCAACTTGTAGTACCTCGCTAATCAAAGTGTACTCAAAGAAACAAAGGTTGCATGCCTTTTGGGAATAAATATTCTCACAAAACCAGTACTACTAGTTGATGATGAAAGAAATTCTGTGTCAGTGTCTCATGTGAAAAACAACCAATGTACTGATTCAGGTGCAAGACCCGCCAACACACGAAGCCATGATCAACCATCAACTCGCACAATCATCCGGAGGTACGGCCATTCTAATCAGAGCTACTACCTTCATCATCTTCCATATACCAAAAAACAACACCATCAGCAGAGGAGATCCACACACTAATCTGGATCCTCTGAACAAACGAATGAATCAAAGTAAGCACAGAACAACAAGTCACAATCCAACAAAAGCCCAAGACACACACGCTACTAATCTGTCTGTCGTGTCAGGTTACTGGCTGGCGGCGCCGCCGCCTTCGGACACGGCGGGCGAGTCGGAGACGGCGGAGGACTCGTCCATGGACGACTCGCGCGACGGCGACGACGCCCCGACGCTCGACGACGCGGCGGCGCGGACCTCGTCGATCATCCGCACCACGTGCCCGACCTTGGGCCGCTGCCCGGGCTCGGCCGACGCGCAGCTCAGCGCCAGCTGCAGCATCGCCACCATCTCCTCCTCGATGCCCTTGTCCTTCATCAGCTCCAGGTCGAACACCTCCGACGTTCACTCCTCACGCACCACCGACTGCACCCACCGCGGCAGCTCCATCTCCGCCTCCGCCGCGTCGCTGCCGCCAGGGCACCGGCCCGTGAGGAGCTCCAGAAGGACCACGCCGAACGCGTACACGTCGCCCTTCTGCGACGCCCAGGGACGCGACGGGGGCGCCTCCGGAGCGCGGTACCCTGCCGAGCTCGACGACGAGCCGCTCAGCTGCGCGAGGCCGCAGTCTGCCAGCCGCGCCTCGCCGGTCCTGTCGAGGAGGATGTTCGTGCTCTTGATGTTGCCGTGCGCCAGCTTGGGCGTCGTCGTGCCGCCGCCGCGCCGCCGGCTCGCGTGGTGGATGAAGGCCAGGCCCCGCGCGGCGCCCGCAGCGATGCGTTTCCGCGCCGCCCAGTCCAGCGGCGTGCGCCCTGGCCCTCGGTTGCCTGCACGCGACGACAGACGTTGCCACATTGAAGTCAGCAGCAAGAACAGCAAGTGTTCGACGAAATTAATGGCGAGAGGTCAATTAAGAATTGGGCAGTTACCGTGGAGGAGGGAGAAGAGGCTGCCGTTGGGCATGAACTCGTAGACAAGCAGCTTCTCGTCGCGGGCGTAGTAGTAAGCGTTGAGCGGCACGACGTTGGGGTGGCGGAGGCGGCCCAGCACGGCCATGTGGTGCTCGAACTCCTTCTTGCTGGACGCCGACGACGCCGGCGCAGCCGCGGCGTCGCGGAGCCGCTTCACGGCCACGACGCTGCCGTCGTCGAGCACGGCCTTGTACGCGGTGCCGCAGCCGCCCTTGCCGAGCATCTCCGCGGACGCGCGCAGCAGCTCCTCCAGCTCGAACCGCCTCCCGCCGCCGCCGAGCTCCTCCAAAAACACCATCTTTCCCCGCTCGAACGTGCCGCCGCCGGCCGCCGCCACCGCGCCGGTGGCGCCGTACGGGCTGGAGGAGTAGACGATCTTCTCCCCCTCGCGGTGTCGCCGGTCGCCGCGCCGCGCGGAGAGCCGCGGCCAGAAGTAGCAGAAGAGCAGCCCGGCCACGAGCCCGACCACCGCGAAATCCGCGGCCACAATCGCCGCCACGGCGCCGCGGCTCATCTTCCCCGCCGGCTTCGCCGAGGGCGACGACGCTGCCA
Organism: Poa pratensis; assembly: GCA_947311845.1. Lineage (NCBI taxonomy): Eukaryota > Viridiplantae > Streptophyta > Magnoliopsida > Poales > Poaceae > Poa > Poa pratensis. Next base: position 34,883,496 of record CAMZMU010000108.1, on the reverse strand, counting down.
TGGCCGCAGCCGGTGGGCACGTGGACGACGACGAAGCGTTCGCCGCCACGCACGGCGGCAGCGGCGCCCCGCACAGACCCGCATTCCCGCCGAACGCCGCGGCCGGGAACCGCGCCATGGCCGCCGGAATGGTCCCGGTGTACAGATTGTTCGACACGTTGAAGTCCTGCAGCCTCGGCAGCGCAGCAATGCCGTCGACCCCACCAGTGAGCCTGTTGGAATCGAGCCGGAGCGTGAGCAGCCTGTCGAGCCGGCCGAGCTCGGGCGGCACGACCCCGGACAAGTCGTTGAACGACAGGTCGAGGCGGTAGAGCCGGTACAGCTTCCCGAGCGAGGACGGGACCTCGCCGGAGAGCGCGTTGCGGGAGAGGAAGAGCAGCTTGAGCCCGAGGAGCGGGGACAGGTCCGGGACGGCGCCCGAGAGCGCGTTCCCCTTGAGGCTGAGCACGCGGAGCGCGTCGAGGGCGGCGAGCGGCCGGAGGGTGTCGGCCCCGGAGAGGCCGAGGCCCTCGAGGACTAGACGCGTCACGCGGCCGCCGGCGCACGTGACGCCGCGCCACGCCGGGGCGCCGCACGGGGACGGGCTGGCGTTCCAGGTCGCTAGTGCGTTGGAGCGGTCCGCGGCGAGGCGGAAGGCGGTCAGCGCCGCGGCGTCGGAGTCCAGGGAGCCGGCATTGGCGCAGACGGAGAGCAGCAGCACGAGCAGCGCAGTGCTGCTGCTGCTGCTGCTGCTGGGAAGAAGCATAGCCGTTTTCTTGGAAGTGGCAAGACGGACAGCGGCAAGACGAAGGGGGTTCTGGCGTCTGTCTGATCTGATGCCACTCTCTGTCGACTCTACGCATGGCCCTTTGTTCTCCCTCTCGTCTCATCTACCTTGGGCAGCTTTTACTCCTACACGCACACACGATGCACTGCTCCGGCGTCAGTGCTGGGCTCGTGCTGCAGTGATCTGTGGTGGACGGTGAGCCGAAGACGAGCAGGGTGAGGTGGTTTTTTTTTGGACGACGCAGACATGTCAGGAGGTGAAAAGGTTAAAGGCGAAGAGGGAATTGTTTGGGCATCATGGTATGGTATGACCAGTGGGAGTGGGGCTTGATTTGCTTTGCTAATTATTGTTGCATGGATTGGGGAGCTTCCCGGCGACCTAGGGTAAACACCATTGGGATCATCATGGCGCCAACAACAAAACGCGGCGCCAAAAAGGAACTGAGATTTGGCCAAAAAGGCGCAGTAATATTTTCTTGAGTCGATACTCTGAGTAATTGTTGATGCATATGGCTTTCATGGTTTACGCCTTGCAGCCTTGCACGACCGAAATTCCTGGGCTCGAGATTACGATTCTCTGGCCTCGCATGGACCGGAAGCTGTTTTGTTCTTGACCTGGGCTGGCAGTGGCAGGCCACTGAAGGCCCATCAAACTGAAGTACCAAGAAATTTATTCCGGAAGAAAATATTGGTTTGTTGTTGTTCTATTTATTTTTGTTCTATTTGATGTGAATGTTTAGTGTTATAAGAATTTGTAGGCTAGGGTTAGGGATTTTCGTAGGTTTAGTTCGAGTTGTAGTTTGTGAATGACCAAAAGTAGCGTTAAGAGTGGTGAATAGTCGACTACAAACGTTAATACCCCAAGTAAAGGCGAGGAACAAAATTACCAACACAGAGGGAGACGGAGGCACATGGAATGGCTATATTGGTCCCTCCTGCAAGCTTAATGAGCTTTAATGGGTTCAGACTAAGAAGATCCGGCTCAACTGAGAATTTAGCGAGTCGAATCTGTCCCCGACAAGGTTCGCGAGTGATTTCAGCTTTCTAGAACAAAGGGTAGTAATCTGCGAGTTTCAGTGCTGCATGGGTTTTATCGACATGCTACAAACTCATGTGTATACAGAAATCGAATGATACGCTACAACATTATGGGGATTTGCTAAAAATCTTGATTTTGAAGCTACAAATATATTCGTGGCTGCTGCAACCGTTGTCCTAAAATGCTACATATATGTGTTAATTGTTTTCGTGGATACACCGTGGTGGTGGAGATTTACTCTTGCCAGTGGGGATTTGCTGCATTTTTTTCCTACATAGATGTTCCCGAAAAGTTGTGATTTTTTTGTACGTTTTTAGCCAATCGCAAGAAAAAAAATCAATGACGCTACAACAACACACATGTTTGCTATCGCCGGATGGGAATTGCAGAACAATCGGCTGACCCAGATTTTACGTGTTAGCAACATTTGAGGGGGAACACTTTCCGGTGCGATATAATTCTAAGGGCCTCCTTGGTTTGTAGGATTTGTGAAACAATGAATAGTAGTATTGCATGAATATGATGCCATGACACTGGAAATGCTACATGAAATTGAAAACACAGAAATTAGTATCAGGTGCAATTTGTTGCACCGTCGAAAAAACACAGTAAATTTGTATAACGATTGAATACATGTCATAATTGTCATAGGCACATAAGTGTGTGCCATAATTATCATAGGCACATAGAAATTTTCCCAGATATCTCAGCTCGGACAAGGTGTTTGACTCGTACGTTCAGATGCACCTAGTATAATGGAAACTATATTTAAATGCATTTTAAAATATCAAAAAATCAAAAAAAATCAGATGTACATCCAAAGAACCTATGTTCGCATATAAAATTTGGCGAAGAAAAAACAATTTTGTGGACTTTGTATTAAAGACAAAAAATGCGTGAAAAGTCATTCTGGACACATGTAATTAGTCTTTCTTACACAAGCCACAAAAATATATTTGTTCATCAAACTTTCTGTGCAAACATAGACTGTTTAAATAGACACCCAAATTTCTTTTGATCTTTATATATTTTAAAATGCAATTTTAACAGTGGATGTATCAAACCAATGACCGAAAACATATTCCCTCACATTTTTTTCTGGAAATGCTATAAAATTGTAGTGTAGGGAAGTAATGAAGAGATTTTTTTGGCTACAATGCTCTCTCTCTCTATAATAAAAAATAATTAAATCAAATTATATGAGTTTCAAAAATTCTGATTTTCCTGTGATGTAGTCAATTGTATATCTCATGAACATGCAAAATATCAATTTCAATTACTTTATTCTGTCCGATTCGTGTCAAATAGAAATCGCGAACAAACAATTTATTCTGTCAGCTTTCCTACCGGGACACCGACACGTCGCCAAGTTCCATCGCAGAGAACCAGCGTGCTGTCCCGCACCCTCCCGGAGAGCTCCAGTCGGATCCCACCCCATTGTTTCCGATCTAAACTCCGTCTGGTCGCCGGAACCCTAGAGGTCGCCGCCACCTCCAAATTAAGGATCCCTCCACGGTGCCCCCCAAGCTCCTCCTCTCCGCGCCGGACGGCGACGGAGACGGCGACCACCACCAGCAGCTGCAGATTATTCTCTCGTCCGTCCCCGTCGCCTCGAGCCTGCGCCGACGGTGGCCACGCACACGCCCACCATCTGATTCATCCGCCCTGATATCATGTCGACTAGTGACGATGAGCCACCTATGAGAATAGTCAAGAACTACAAGAGGCCCGAGGACAGGACGCCCGCGCATCTCGCTCATCCGACCAAGTTTGCCGTCTCGCCGATAACAGGGGAGCTCGTCCCGACCAGCGAGATGGAGGAACACATGCGCATCTCGCTCATCGACCCCAAGTACAAGGAGCAGCAAGAGAGAAAGCTGGCCAAGACCATGGTGACCACGCTCGCTCCCGACGACGAGATCTCCCGCAACATCGCGGGTCTCGCACGTACGAGGCCGGACATCTTCGGAACGACAGAGCAAGAGTTTTGTAGTGCTGTAGTCAAGGGCAGTGTTCCGGGTCCAGCTCCACGTCCTCGGACTGGCATGCAGATGCCCCGGCCTCCGTTTAGTGCTCCCCGATTTACTCCAATGCCTTATCATGTCCAACCCCCAGCTCATCGTATGCAAGGAGGAGTTCCATATATGATGCCCAACATGCACCAACGACCTCCACCACCAGGTCATCAGCAGATGATTTGGATGTCTGGTCCGATGGGTCCTATGCCTCCACCTCCAGGCCATCCTGCTCACTTCATGCCCGGTGCAACTCTACCTTATTATGAACAAGGACCTAAGAGGCAGAGAACAGATGATGCTTCTCTGATTCCAGCTGAGCAGTTCCTTGCTCAGCATCCGGTAATGTCTATTTTCATCTATTTCTGCACATATTCTCGCGCTGTAATGCTGATGTATCTGTTTCTTGCAGGGCCCTGCTCGCATCTCGGTTTCTGTACCCAACTTTGATGAAGGAGACTTGCGAGGCCAGGTTTTGAAGATCTCTGTCCAAACACTCTCAGACACAGTCGGCAGCCTCAAGGAGCAGATTGCTGGAGAGCTGCAGCTTCCGGCTAATAAGCTGAAGCTGAGTGTCAAGCTGAGTGTCAGTACTAGTTTCCTCAAAGACAATCTTTCTCTTGCTTATTACAATGTTGGCCCGGGGGTCGTGATCAATCTAGCCCTGAGGGAGCGTGGTGGGAGAAAAAGATGAACTTTTTCTTGTCCCAGTTTACTCAAGGGGTAATCCTTAAAGCCAAGCTTCAGTGGCCAACATGGAGATCCTTTTTGTTGGTTCCTGCCTTGTAGTTTCTTGTACTATGTTTTCTATCAGTTCAGCACTATAATCTGCACTATGTGTTTTTCAGACTTGCCTAAGTTTTCTTAATATGATTACAGATTGTTGGAGGTGTTTATCCATGATATGATTATTATGTTACTTGAGGGAGCTATGCTTGATATTAGACCAGAGTTCAGGTGCCTGCCATAGTGCTCCAGTTTGTTCATCTAAGATATTCTTGATATCTTGAAAGTGTACAATGCTTCTTATCATGCTACGAGATGTTCTTATACATGAATATTGTGTAATTGTAGATTCTGCTGCACTGCATCAGTAAAGGCACAATATCTTTCAAATGCTTCTAAAGAAAGGTCTGTGTAAAGCTTATGATTGTAATTCTTATTAAATTACAATTGTGTTGTTGGTACTTCGTAGTGTGTATTTTATTTTCTTATATATGTATTTTTTGTTTTTGTTCAGCAAAAAAGTAAAAAATATATAAGAATAAAAAAATGAGAGACAACCCAAAACTGGTAGGCCAGAGGGAGCTCGTTTTGCGGTTCTGCCCTGGCCGCTGGCTTCCGAGTAGGCCGGCCTTCCTGGACATGGGAATCGGGTGCCCATGATCACGAGGGCGGTGGCCATGGTCACACAATCTGGTGCCTGAAACTCGAACAGACTAGCACTTACAACAAGGATGATATTACAGTACTAGATTAAGGATTAAGCATCAATTTCACCAGCAAAGACCAACACTGGTTAGATACCAAGAGCTAATACGATTTCAATAGAAAGATTTCCAACGTGGATTAGACATAAAACCATGTATACAAAATTTGTATACAGTATAACATTGACCATCATGTGTATTCATAATGTTTTACCAGGAGAGGGGAAATCTAAATTTCACGAACGAAGACACTTCCAAAGAAGCCTGGATCACTTATCGAGAATCGGATAAAAAGCAGGTTCCGTGAAAATACCTAAGACACCTCGCTCATCCGCGATGTGCCTGCGAATCCTCCCAACCCCACCCTCTCCCCAAGTGTCCCCCCATGAATTCTTGAAGCGCCAGTACTTGACACCATCCTCAGTTGTGCCATAACCAACAATCAAGACAAAATGCGCTAGGATGTCACCGCCGTCATCTGGCTCCGACAAGGCTTGGTATTCCATGATGCCCCCTTCATAGCTCAACAGATCAGGTACAGAGTGCAAACGGACGATCACGGGTTGCTTCGCTACCGCCTCCTCAAGGGCATCCTCAGTAGGGTTGACAAGCATAAATTCCGATATCCTTGCTACTACAGTTTTGTCCACTTTGCAGCAACCCTGAGCGCTAGTCTGAGCAATGTATGGGTAGGATGATTCGGACGAGATTCCGTTTTTCAATATGTACTTCATAGCACCCCGACAGTAACCATCCTCACAGCCATTGCTCACCGTGTCACAGTCGATGAGCTCTTGAACTGACAGTGCGATTGACTGCTTGGTGTCTAGGTAGTGCAAAATGCCTCGACAGAGGCTACAGCAGCCATGGCCCAACAACAGCCTACAACGTTAAGGAGACACAAACAATACTTGTGGTGAACGTACTATGGTATATAGATTCATGAGTAAAACAGATACACACAAATCTGAAACATGAGCTAGCAGTAGAGAATAAGCTCGAGAAATTTACCACAGTCGTTCTGCATCCTCACAACCGGAGAGACAACACCAGCTTCTACCCAGTCAATCTCTGATGGACGCAGGTCATCGCCAGCTTCAACCGAGTCAATCTCTAACAGATGGAGGTTCTCGCCATCTTCAATCGAGTCAATCTCTGACGGATGAGGGTTCCCCCCAGCTTCAACCGAGTCAATCTCTGACAGGAGGAGCTGCTCGCCAGCTTCAACCGATTCAATCTCCGAGGGATGGAGTGATATGAATCAACTACCGAAAAGAATCACAGACAAGCAATTTCACTCAACACGCAGCTCAATTACTCGAGTTCAACTGAATTATTACAGAGGAATGTTTAAAACAGAGGAATGCTTGAGAGCTACAAGTTCTAAGCCAGCCAGGACATGGCGGCGGAAGGGGATAAACCCTAAATCTAGAGATGCCTCTACTCCACGGCGGATCACAGCATATAAAGCAGAATCAACGAAAGACGACAAGCAACAGGGTGGTTGGTGGGAAAAGTTGCTGATCTGTAAAGTGGATTCGAAACCGTGGTCATCAGTTTTCATCCAGCCGTTGATCTACTGACGGACGGCTCACGTTGCCCGTTAACGCGAAGCGGTAAGTAGCAATGTGAGACGTCAATCAGGCGATGGACGGCTAAGAAGGAAACTAGATGAGCTACAGTTAACTGAATCCAAATGTCGATGAAGAGCAGAGTTTCTTCAGAGTTGCTGGTTCCTGACAATTCCCCCCTCTTGAGCCTAGACTTGTCCTCAAGGCCTGAAGTCCGGAAACGCCTTCTGAATGAAAGAAGAATCCTCCCACGTCGCATTCTCCTCGGGAATGTTAACCCACTTGATCAACCATTGGACAACTGGACTGCTGATATCCCCTTGCACCCGAGGTATTAATTTCCTTTCCAATAACTTTTCAGGAGCCAGCAGGATTGTGCCATCAGGATTGATAAGAGGCAAGAGTGGAGAAGGGACCGCCATTGGTCCTATGTGCTTTTTGAGCTGACTGACATGAAAGGAGGGGTGCAGCTGACAGCCTTCTGGGAGTAACAACTTATAAGAAACCTTCCCAATTCTCTGTATGATTTTGAATGGCCCATAGTACTTGGAATGCAGTTTCAAGCATCTGTGTATGCTGAGTGAAGTGTGTCTGTAAGGCTGTAGCTTTAAGTAGACCATATCACCCAGTTGGAACTCTCTTTCCTTTCTGTTTTTATCAGCAAAGAATTTCATTCTTTTCTGTGCCTTCATGAGGTTTTGCTTGATAGTTTCTGCAATATCCTGCAGTTTCTCTGCTGTGCCTTGTTCCATATGAAGAGCAGCATCAGGCAAAATGTTTCAGCAATTTGAGGAGGATCTCTGCCATACATGGCTCTGAAAGGAGACATGTTCAGAGCAGTGTGAAAACATGTGTTATACCACCATTCTGCTAAGGCTAGCCAACTGTGCCACTTTTTGGGTTGCTGGAAGGCCATACACCTCAAATATTGCTCCAAGCATTGATTCACCCTTTCTGTTTGCCCATCTGTTTGAGGATGATATGATGTGCTGAAATGCAATTTGACACCCAGTGATTTGAACAGGCGTTGCCACAATGTGCTAGTGAAAATTCTGTCTCTGTCAGTAACAATGACAGCAGGAAGGCCATGCAGTTTGAATATATTTTCATGGAATGCTTTGGCTACTGACTGAACAGTTATGGGATGCTTCATTGCTACAAAATGAGCATATTTTGTAAATCTGTCAACTACCACCAGTATTAAATCCTTATTGTCAGACAGTGGTAATCCTTCAATGAAATCCATACTTATGTGACACCAAGCCATATCAGGTACAGGTAAGGGCTGCAATAGACCAGGATATTTGCAATGCTCAGGTTTATTGAGCTGACAAACAGGGCAGTTCTTCACCATGAGCAGAACATCAGCTTTCATGCCAGGCCAGTGGAAAATTAACTTCATTCTTTGATATGTTGCTCTTTCACCAGAATGCCCTCCCAATTCAGAAGCATGGAAAACAGAGAGAAGCTTCTGCCTTAATTCAGTATTAGCACCAATAACCAATTTGCCCTTGTATCTGAGTAAAGAATTACTATAAGTATAATGAGGTATTGCATCTGCTGCTATAGATAGCTGAGTAATTAACTCCTTGCATTTGTTGTCATTAGCATAACTAGCCACCACTTCAGTTACCCATACTGGTTTCACAGCTGAATAAATGATGGAATGCAGCTTGTGTTTAATTCTTGACAGTGCATCAGCCACTTATTTTCTTTACCCCTTTTATATTCCACCACATAATTATAGCCAAGTAATTTGACTAATAATTTGTGTTGTATTCCTTCAGTGAGCTTCTGCTCCTGTATATATTTAGGCTTTGTTGGTCTGTTCTAATAATGATGGAGGAAGCAGCAAAATAATGCTTCCATTTCTTGATAGCCTCCAAAATAGCCATTGCTTCTTTATCATAGGTGGATTGTGCTGCTGCCTTAGGTCCCAAAGATTTACTGAGGAAAGCCAGAGGTCTCCCACCTTGCATAAGCACTGCACCAATACCATACCACAAGCATCAGCTTCCAGAACAAAAGGCAAATTGAAATCAGGCAGTGCTAATACAGGAGCTTCTGTCATTTTCTTCTTCAATGTAGTAAACGCCATTTGCTGTTCTTCATTCCACACAAAACCATCCTTTTTCAGTGCTTGATACAGTGGCTGGCAGATGATACCATAATGCTTAATAAATCTTCTGTAATAACCAGTTGCTCCCAATACACTCCTCAGTTCAGTTGCATTGTGGGAACAGGCCAATTTGCCATGGCAGCAATTTTTGCAGGATCAGTGGCTACTCCTTGAGCAGTAATGATGTGTCCCAGGTATTCCACCTTTTTTGTGCAAAGCTACACTTAGACCTTTTTGCACAGAGGCTATTTTCTCTCAGTGCCTGAAAAACCATGGTCAAGTGCTTTTTATGTTCTTCCATAGAGGAGCTGTAAATCAAGATATCATCAAAGAATACTAAAGCAAATTTTCTCAGGAATGGTGCCAGCACTGTGTTCATTAGTTTCTGGAATGTGGCAGGGGCATTAGTTAGCCCAAAAGGCATCACCAGGTACTCATAATGACCCATGTGTGTACTGAAGGCAGTTTTCTCAATATCTTTTTCATCCATTCTGATTTGATGATAGCCACTACGCAGGTCAATTTTTGAAAAGACCTTAGCTCCATGTAGCTCATCCAAGAGATCCTCTATAACTGGTATTGGGTATTTGTTTTTGATGGTTTGGCCATTTACCTTTCTGAAATCATTGACAACTCTCCAAGTTGTGTCCTTTTTCTTCACAAGCAAGCAGGGAGGAATAAGGACTGCTGCTATCTCTGATTACCTTCTTCAGTAACAGGTCCTTGATGATTTCTTCCATAGCATTTTTCTGGTGATGTGGTAAGCGGTAAGATCTCTGATTGATCACCTTAGCATCAGGGATAAAAGGTATAGTGTGGTCACAATTTCTTTTAGGAGGCAGGGACTGGGGTTCCTCAAAAACATCTTGAAATTGTGCTAGAATTGGTGCTATTTCAGGAGGAACCCATTCATTTTCCTTAGCAGGTAACTCAGCACTTTGTACAAAAAGAACAGCACCACAGACTGCTTGTTGTAACAGCTTCTCCCATCAGTGCTTTCTTTAATTTTTGTATCACCTCTAGGCAAGCTTTCATCATAAAACTGTTGTGAATTACCAGAAGGTAAGGTGATGCTCATCTGCATTTTTTTGTAATCTAGTTGGACAGGGCTGTAAGCATGTATCCAATCAGCTCCCAGACTATATCATAGCCTTTTAACTGCAGCACTCTGAAATCAGTAGTAAATTCCACTCCCTGTATGCTGTAACAGCAATTTTCACAAGCAAATTCAGTAAACAGAGTCTCACCATTAGCTACCTTCACTTTTAGTTTACTGGTACTAGAAAGGTTACAGCCTGCTAACTTTGTAAATTGTGGTGTGATAAAGTGGTGGTACTGCCAGTATCAACTAGAGCTGTTGCATAATGACTTCCAATTAACACATTCAGTGTGAATGTATATTTGCTAGCAGATAAACCTAGCATGGCATGCATAGAAATCTCTAATTCCTGATCAGTAGGTAGCTCAGTAGCCTCAATTACATCCCCATCATCAGTTTCTATGATGTACACAGTTTGTTTCTTCTCCTGTTGCTCTGCTTGCAGAGCATTCACCTGTGCCTTTTGATTCATTTTACACACAGGTTTGTGACCAGGAAACCATGGTTCTTTACATCTGAAGCATGTTCTATTCAATTTAGCTTCTTCTATGGTGGCAGCCAATGGAGATAGTGGCTTAGCTTGCTCTGCATTTGGTAGCCTTTTAATATAACCCTGTTGCTGAGAGAAAGGTGTCCTTTTTACAGGATTAGCCTGTTCTATTCTCCTAGCCATCCACATTGCTTCTTGCATATCCCTTGGCTTGTGGCACTGTAAGTGATTTTGTATATAATCACTAAGGCCAGAAATGTAGCTGTTTAAATAGTACTCCTCTGTTAATGCAGGATTATCTCTTCTCATGAGGTTCATGCACTGTTCATACTGCATAGTATACTGAGCAACAGAGCCCTTCTGTGTTAAGGCATGGAAAGACTTGATATTATCAGATGGATGCTACAGCAAATCTGTCACTCACCAATCGACAGAAACGTGCCAAGGTAAATTTCCAGGCTGAATACCAGTGCTACGCCACCACTGAATAGCTGGTCCTTTCAGGTAAGTTGTAGCAATTTCAGTTCTTTGTTCCAAAGGTGTTCTAGCTGCATCAAAGTACTGCTCTATAATTTGTATCCAGGAGTCAGTATCATCACCAGAAAATTCAGGGATATTCATTCTTGCTGGCTTGACAATTGGATTATTTCTTCTTGTGTCATTCTGAGGAAACAAGGCCCTATTTCTTGGTAGTGCTTCTCTTCTGTCATCATCAGCATGCAATTCAGGGTGTTCCAAGAACTGTAATCATGCTGCACTAGTTGCTCAGTCCCTTGTTGTTGAACTGCTACTTGTTTTTGTCCTTCCTTCCTGTGAGGCAACTGTGGTTGTGGTGCAACAGAGTTAGGATGCCTGTATGGAATCTTCTCTGAACCATCCAAATTTAGCTCCTTTCCTGCATGGTCATGCAGTGTAGCAGTACCAATTGGTTGAATCACTGTCATATTTGCTTTCACCAGTGCTTGGTTGACACTGCCCTGTGCTGGGGATTCAGCTGATGTTGCATTCGCTAGTGGTGGAGGCGATTCCGGTGGAGCCGCAGGGGGAGCAGCTGCAAGAAATTTCCCCAAACTGATCTGGATGCTGTCGAAGTTTTCCTGAATACTGATGAAATTCTTTTCCACTCTTTCAGAGAATTCAGAAAACTCCTGCTTATCCTCCTCACGAACACGCTGCAAGGTATTGACATCCAAGATCAAAGATTTAAGCTCCAGGCTACTAGTGTTCTCTGTCGAGCCATCAATGGATCTCGTCATGTTTCTACCGCCGCCGGTCTACCGCCACCAACGCCACTCGCCTCCAAAGACACACCGTACAGGGTGGGATGGGTGGGATTTTACAGCTAAGGAAGCGTTCCTAAGCAACCAGATCCGTACCTGAACCGTGTCCAAGCAGTGCCGCCGCCGCCAAGCCGCCTCCACAGCTCTTAGTCGTCGAGCTCAACACCGCCGCCGGAATCGGAAGCAACCGAGAAGGATTTCACGAGAGAGCCCAACTTCTCTTCGCTCCAGATCCAATCGCCACCGAGGACCGTAGTGCTCTGATACCACTTGATATGAATCAACTACCGAAAGGAATCACAGATAAGCAATTTCACTCAACACGCAGCTCAATTACTCGAGTTCAAATGAATTATTACAGAGGAATGCTTGAGAGCTACAAGTTCTAAGCCAGCCAGGACATGGCGGCGGAAGGGGATAAACCTTAAATCTAGAGATGCCTCTACTCCACGGCGGATCACAGCATATAAAGCAGAATCAACGAAAGACGACAAGCAACAGGGTGGTTGGCGGGAAAAGTTGCTGATCTGTAAAGTGGATTCGAAACCGTGGTCATCAGTTTTCATCCAGCCGTTGATCTACTGACGGACGGCTCACGTTGCCCGTTAACGCGAAGCGGTAAGTAGCAATGTGAGACGTCGATCAGGCGATGGACGGCTAAGAAGGAAACTAGATGAGCTACAGTTAACTGAATCCAAATGTCGATGAAGAGCAGAGTTTCTTCAGAGTTGCTGGTTCCTGACATGGAGGTTCTCGCCAGCTTCAACCGAGCCAATCTCTGACAGATGGAGGTTCTTGCCAGCTTCAACCGAGCCAATCTCTGACGGGAGGAGCTTCTCACCAGCTTCAACCGATTCAATCTCTGACGCGTGGAGCTTTTCACCAGTTTCAACCGAGTCAATCTTTGACGGATGGAGCTTCTCAACAGGTTCAACCGAGTCGATCTCTGACGGATGGACCTTCTCGCCATCTTGAACCGAGTCGATCTCTGACGGGAGGAGGTTCTTCGAGATAACACACGCTTAAACCGATTCAATCTCTGAAGGGAGAAGGTTCGTGGAGCCAACGCAAGATTCAACCGATTCTACCTGTGACGGGAGGAGGTTCTTGCTCATATACCCAAGTCCGATACCAACAGTAGTGGACAATGCAGCTATTGCCATAGCTTGTGATTTTTGGTTCCTGCAACAGGTTTCAGCACTAGTCTTAAGAACGGCGAAGCTCAGGCATACTCTACGACCAAAGAGTTACTAGAAAAAGTGTTCTGCAAAAACAAAAAGTTATGCTATTTGGGGACTAAGATTGAAGTGACAGAAGGTTACCTGCGTAAGAAACCGAAGTTGCGGCCAGCAGCCCCCACATTGCTTCGAAACTGCAATAAGTTTGATCACACACCACACACGCACACATTGACAAAAAGGGAGATATAAAGAATTGGTGTTGGCTTCGAGAGGCGTACGTGTTGGCGTTGCAGTCTAGCTCCAGCGAGCTTCGACTGCGATCCGGCCGCCACGGTCTGGCTGAACCGGCGCAGCAGAATCCTCTCCATGACGCCAAATGCAGGGCGAAACATGGCGCTAGCTGACTACACCCAGGCCTCTCCGTCGCTACCTCGACCATGCATCGATCCCATGTAGAATAATATTGGAACACCAGAAGGAGGAGGTAATTGTGGAGTAGGATCGTATCAAATTAATGGCTCATAAATGGTAAGAGTAATATTGGAAGGGCTATCTCTGTATTGATATGAATTGGTATGCAATTCTCTATATTGGAAGAACAGACAACGTCAAATCTGTGATAATTGTTTCCTTTCTAACTTGCCATACTTACTATTGGATCTAGCCGAATTGGTATGTTATTAATTGGTATGTATTTTTGAAGGAGAGGTAATGCCAAATCTGTCACAATTATTTCCCTTTCTAAGTTGCCATGCTTATTTGGTCCAACTAAACTTACCCTGATCACTTGACGGTTGTTGACTTTTTAGACGGAACACAAAAGAAAAGTGAAAACAAGATAATAATGATCTGATATCCTTTACAATACCTGCATACTATCTGGGTAGGACTGCATTGGTTCCCCACGGGGCACGGGCGTGCATAAGCTTCAGCACTGCTGCAGTGCTCGATGTTCGGGGGTTCCACTTTCTTAAGGACAGCTCCCCAAGCTTCTGAACTTGTATCTTCCTGAAACTTACATCAACGTAAGGGCCTTTCTGACAGATTAAAGGTCGTTTTCCTTAGGGATCTAGCACCTCATTAATGGCCTGTTGTTTTGCATTGAGTAGGGCATGGGGTTGAATTCCTTAGAGCATCTCTATATAAGGAGGGTTGTTTTCGTGTATACGACACCTGTTTTATCGTTTTAGAGCACCAAAAACATGTCTGCTTTACCAGCAGCCCTATAATAGGGCACCTCCTCTCCAACTGTTGCCCTATTTTAGGGCATACGTCGCCAATCGAAACTAAATTTGAGCTGAATTTAAGATAGTTTGACGACATTTTATACATAAACTTCAACAAACTGACCCAAATTTAAAAGTTCAACCTAATAAACTTTGAATCTAGACCTAAACTAGTAGCCCCTAGCTAATGCCTTACAGTCGACATAGGAATCTTTATCGGAATCAAAGTCCGATAAACCGGACTCGTCGGAAGAATCCCCGATATCGATCACCGGAGTCGAGGATGTAGACGGGCCGGCCTCCGTCTTCGGCTTCTCCACGCCCCGGCTCGCGAAGAACTCTTCCTCCGCCTTCACGAGCTCGGGGTTCTCCCGCCGGAGCTTCTCCATCGCCGCCTCATCCACCTGCGCAACCCGGAGCTGGCGGCATGCCTGCCGGTCTTCCTCCTCGATGGCGCGGCAAACCACGCAAAACTCCGGAGCCACGACCGTCGACATCGGAGAAATTCATCTCCGACATCGGCCGGCCATGTTGCCACGTGACGGCGTCGTAGGCACGCGCGGCGAGCTCCGACGTGGGGAAGGTGTCGAGCCACATCCTCGTGTGGTCCATTGTAATCTCCGCCGCGTACTGGCCGGAGTCACGGCGCCGCACGCCGCGGAAGCCCGTCGAGCTTCGGACTGGCGGCGGCGCGGGGCTTCTCCCATCGCGGCGCGGCCACAGCGAGCCGCGACTGCTGCTGCCACCGGAGACACGGTAGCCACTGCTGCCACCGTAGGCACTGCCAGAGCCGCAGCCGTAGCCAGCGGAACCGCGGTTTTGGTGCGGCCACATCGGCGGCGGCGGCCAAATCCGGCGCGGGGAAGGCCGCGGCGGAGGGTGGGGGTGTCGACGGGGGTAGGGGAAGTGGGAGAGGTGGCGGTGGCGGGCGATCTACGTCGGGGCAGCGGCGGGGTGGGGCGAATCGCGGCGGCGGCAGCTGAATCAAGCGCGGGGGCGACGTGGGGAGGGGAAAGTGAAGGGCGGTTGGTTCGCGCGCGGCCAAAATGAAGGGATAGGGCAGTGGCGCACGCTACCCTATCTGCCCCATATATGGGGCATATGGGGCAGAGAGGACCAAATTTTGGACAGCCCTATTATATTATAGGGCACCACATATGGCAGCCGTTGGAGCTTGTTTTTTTGCCCTCTGGTGCCCTATAAAACTGTTTTTAGGGCACATCTTCTAATAAAGGGCAGCTGTTAGAGATACTCTTAACACTCTAGCTCCGTCTCAGATGATCAACGAGTGCTGGATCATGAAGTTTGTGAATCGTATTCTTGTCTTTTGCGAATATTCAAATTATATGGTCAACGGACGAAACTTGACAATGACTCAAGGTGAAGCTGGTAGGTACAGTAAACAATGAACCTAATCCTGGTCAAACGGTACAAGTTTAACTAAACTATAGTCTTGGGCTTTGCACCGGTGGAAGCATTCGTTGAGTACTTGAGTAGGCGCGTACGTAGTTGTATGCGTGAAGGAGAAATGAAGCTGAGTACTTCGAACGAAGATCAATTAGACCACTACACACACGAGCAAATTTCTGCTTTGGTTTATATGCATTAACATGGCGTATTCTTGAGAAGTTACTGCTATCAATTGGTTAATTTCATGAAGTAACTAGGAAATAATCTTTTGGTCAAAAGTTCATGTCTTGTTCTCTTCAAGAATGATAAACCGTGCATGTGGCCAACTGGCCATGGAAGGAAATGATATCAGGTGACACACAGCTAATTTTTATTATCTAAAAATAGACACAGCTAATTTTAGAGTGCAATGTTACAATTTCCATGTGTTACAGTACAAGTTCTGACTAAAGTTCTTATTCTTTAATTGCTTCAAATTTGTTACCTTGTAAAGTTCAGAGTATTATCAAGGAATCACAAGTTTTGGGATGATTACTTAGACAATACATAACTCATGTAATACTATATATCTGCAAAAAGAAAGGATCACATGTTTTGAATTACCGGTCAATTCTTATCGACCGGCTTGCTAAAAA
Organism: Poa pratensis; assembly: GCA_947311845.1. Taxonomy (NCBI): domain Eukaryota; kingdom Viridiplantae; phylum Streptophyta; class Magnoliopsida; order Poales; family Poaceae; genus Poa; species Poa pratensis. The sequence continues at coordinate 34,867,236 of CAMZMU010000108.1, read as the reverse complement.
ATTAAGGTTATTGGCGTACAGATCGATCACGGTGTTTTCACCTACTCGATCGAGCATTCATGCACAAACAATGAAACACAAGATACTCAGAAAATGTGCATCTCGATTAGCCAAAACCCATAACCTTGGGAGCCAACTCGAGCAGGGGCTCGAGCGCGTCCGGCTTGAACTTGCGCGCGAACAAGGCGCAGAACTCCGCCACCGCGCCGTTGTAGGTGCAGTCGCCGCTTACTCCTCGTCTCATCTCCTTGACGAGCTCCTTCGTCACCATGGTGCCATTGTAGCTCTTGGGATGAGGCCCCTCCGCGTGCCGCCAGTCGGAGTACATGACTGATCGGTTTGAGTTGTGGCTGCCGAGGCCTAGCAGGTTCACCAGCGTCGGGATGTAGTGCTCCTCCATGTGGCCGACCCCGTGCCTGCCGTCCCGGAAGACGGGGCCGTAGTAGGTCTCGTCGGTGATGACCTCGAGGGCGAAGGCACGGTCCATCACGAACCACTGGTCGCCCTTGCGCCACTGCGCGAGGCTGATGTTGTGGTCGGCGAAGTAGGGCCTGTGGCGCACGCGGCTGTCCGGGCGGTCGACGCTGTCGACGAAGTTGGCGTCGGAGCCGGTGATGTAGGCGTGCACCGTGGGTAGGTCCAGGAGGGGGACGCAGGCCTCCGAGAAGAGCGCGAAGTGCGCGTTCGAGAGGTCCAGCAGCGCGTTCCCTAGGAGACGCCGCTCCGCGTCCAGCAGGTTTATGTTTCCCCAGCTCGTTCTCTAGCACAGTAGTAATATTTGTAAAGAGCTGATCTTCTTAATTATAATGCATGCGATTGCACGACAGCAAGAACCAATATACTTCCTTCGCTTGTAATTTTCGTGCATTCTAGGTTTAGCGGAAGTAAAGTACCTGGCTTGGAATCATGCGGCCATAGAACGGTGAGTCTGGCGGCGGCGAGCCGGTGTAGCCAGGGCTCGCGTGCACGTAGATGGAGTACATCTCCTCGTGGCCCTCGAAGAACTTGTCCCACAGTGGACGCAGCGGCAGGTCACCCCTCACAAGGAACAGGAAGGCGATCTTGGGCGCGATGACGTGCTTCGGCATGCTTTTCATCCTCGGCGCCATGGACGCCCTCCACAGCAGCTCGTCGTCGGTCATGTTGTGCAGCACGCCGGCTCTCGGCGACAGGAAGTCCGCGAATGCCATGCGCCGCCCCTCGGATGGCGTCGACGGTGCAGGCGGTGACGGCTCAGCAGGAGGCGATGGTGGCATGATGCAGGGTGCGGTTTCCGGCGGCGGCTGCGGCGATTGTGGTGGCGATTGCAACGGAAACGCAGAAGGCAGCAATTGTGGCAAGATATTGTGGATGTAGATATGCTGGAAGGTGCCGCTGGACATCAAGCCCAGCACATACGCTAAGCAGAAGACGAGCAGCAAAGGTACCACGCCGACGCGGCCGGAACGAGGCCGGGCATGGGCTTCTTCATGGCCTAATTGCTTGCTAGACTAGCCTCCTCGAGCATGCCATGTAATTAACGTTCTGCCTTGGTTTATATGCATGCTAGCACTAGCTGGCTCTGGAAAAAGTTAGCCATGACTGCATATAGGTTAATTTCACAAGCACTGACTACTGACTAGTACTACTCCGTAGATAGCAAGCAATTTGTTAGTGATAGGTTCCATCTAATGTGCTCTTTCATGAATAACAAACTACATTGCACAGCCCTTTCCTATCAGTTCGGACTTTTGGGATAATTGGCTAGTGCATCAATTTAATATGGTATCAGAGCCAGAGGTCTCGAGTTCAAATCCTGGCCAACGCAGTATTAAAAATAAATATCTGCGGACACCCGAATTCCACGTCCTAGGCCCGTGAAGAAAAAGTCCACCGCCTAGACGTGAGGGGGAGTGTCAGAAATATAATATATACATTGCACAACCCTTTCCTATCAGTTCGGACTTTTGGGATAATTGGCTAGTGCATCAATTTAATAGGGCGGAGTATATATATATATATATTTTAGAACCATGCAAGAGCACTGCATCGGACGGAGTATATGAATATTGGATGGCTAGATATCAACGTCACGTTGCATTTTACAGACTCTGTACCTCCAATAATTAGAAATTCTCCACATTTGCAATGTGTGCGATCAATGCAACTTAGATAACCGAGATTATATGCTGCTTAATTATGACACATGTGACAGCTCAAAGTCAACGGAGGAAACTTACATTGGGAATGACGACACAAGCACACAAAGAGGAGACGGGAGATCACAGTAAAGGAGGTTGCATGGATAATCAAATCCCGGCAGTGGCTATCCGCAGTTGACTAAATACATTGTGGCTATCAGTGCTATTCTTAATACTCCATCCGATCATCTCATACAAATCGGCTCCAAGCTGCCACACTGAATATGTTTTTGAGCGACAGCGGAAAGAAGAATTGATCCGCACTTTCTAACGCATAATGGAGTATTCGCAAAAAAAATAAAAAATAAAGCATGATGAGCAGAGGCAAATCCAGCCCATTTTGCGGGTGCGGGGCAGACCTCAGTTGGGCTTGGCCTTTTTTTCCAATGCCAAATCTTTGAGTAGGCCCCAGCGATCCGACCCTACCCTGTTGGATTTGCCACTGTGATGGAGCCCCCCAAACCACATAGTTTCCAATATAAAGTGGCATGGTGGCCATTTTTTTTCGAGATTGACGGGGGTAGGGGGGGAGGGGGACACAAGGCAAGAGAAGACAAATCAAATACAAAAAAGACAACTACAAACAGGAGAGAAAACACCAAGGGAGGGGAAGGTAAGCAATGAAGCGCACCGAAACCCCCGTGAGGCCGTTCAAGAACTCGATCCCGCCACTAGAGGAGGATCTCCGTTGAGAACCTCAGCACCGAAAGCAAGCAACCAAAAGGACATCACTGGCACAGACGAAGGGCGTCAGATAGCCGAATCTGTGCCACGACACCGGTGTGTCGTCGGCGTAGCCGAAGGACACTGCGCCGCCGAGACCAAGCACAGTCGAATGGCGTCGGATACCCGAGACTGGGGCGACGACACCGGTGTGCCAACTCCGTGGTCGAAGGGCAACGCATACCGAGGCCACCCCAGGAAATCCAGGGGAGCAGGTAGCAGAGACGTGGCTGGGGAGCACGCCGGGACGCAGACGACGCGGCGGGGCAGATGCGGGGCCCTGCACAGCCACCGCCTCGAGCAACACAGGGGGACCGTGAGCGGGAGAGTCTCGCCGCCCCCTTCACCGGCGCCGCGGACCCTGTCTGGCGGCAGCCTCGGGGGACGGCAATGGAAGGAGCGGGGGAGGAGGTGGGCGGTAGCGGGAGCTAGGGTATCGCCCCTCCCGTCGCCCAGAGAGGAGGCGACGTGAGGGGTACGAGAGGAGTCAAGGGTGGCCATTTTGATTAATCCACACAAGTTCATTAGATATATGAGTGTAAATTTCATTATTTTGTGTGAAACCAAAATCAATTACACGCCTAATTAGTTAAAGAAATTAGTTCGCGATAGAAAGTATGTGGCTCCATCACGAAGATCATGTTGTCTGATGGTGGGAGCAGATTCTGACAGCTATGATCTGATTTAGTCTAAGTCAGGTGATGTTGCGTGAGGAAAATATTCCAAACAAAGGTGGTATATGGGGATGCTTAACTTGAAGACAAATGTAACTTCGTTGGAGAATGTACACACCCCCCGCCCCTACCCCCCTATAAGCAGGGCTGACTAATGTTTTTTTTTCATGGTAATACGTATCTCAATTATAAAATAAAGATCCATATACAAGGCATGTACACACCGATGTTAGAACTAAAAAGATAGGATAAACCAATGCCGAAACCATCGCATATCCTCCTCCTTCGACACCACCGAAGCGACCACCAAAGGAGTGGAAGACAGATCACCTCTTCACCCGAGCTCGACGCGGCTCCATTGCTGATCAGCAGCTTTACGGACCTCCAAAGCAGTTTGCCAGAAGCAAAACCATTGTCGTTGAAAGAATCAGACTGAGGCAACATGTTCCCGGACACGTCATCGAACTTCAGGACTGACACCCCCACATGAGTATGACGCCAAAGGAGGAAGCCAGACCTGTCAGCCTCCAACCACAAACCCAACACCGGATACGCCATCTTCTAGCTGTCACCTGTGCAGACAACTGTCTGCTCGTACTCCTGGACGACACATCCTCACTACTCCACCATGATGTCGGAGATAACGCCACAACAACGGGGAGAGAGCAGAAGGAGAGACACACCTGATGGGGTCGCCGCCACCGCCTCGCCGACACCATCTATGAACATAAAAGCCACCAATCTGAAAGATCGGCAAGCACACGATGCCACCAACTCCGAGACGCCACCATGGAGGAGAACGCCGGTGTGGGAGTGGAGTTGAGACAGATTTACTTGCCCGGGCACCGCTCCCACCACCCCAACGACGCACCATGCAAGAACTTTTAACTACCATGCAAAAACGGAGAAAACGGACCCTTCCCTCATGCCGCCGGAGAGGCAAGCGGAAGGAGAGGGGCCTAGCTCTTCTGCCGGTGGAGATAGGTGGAAAAAAGCGTCGCCTCTTGGTCGCCTGTTACGGCGGCGGCTAGCTTAGGGATGAAACGTTTTTGGCTTTTTGATAGGGCTGACTAATGTGTACAGGCTAAATCATCGCTTCACGCACATAATTACTTCACTAGTACGCGAGTACTGTATATCGCTCCTTTGCCAGCTGCAGTACGGGCTCGCAAGCAGCGGCATGCGCCATGGGTCGGCCTATTTTGTTTTTTGTTTTGTTTTGGTTTTTCTTCTTCTTCTTTCCTTTTTATTTTTCCTGTTTCTTTTTTCTATCCTTTTTCCTAGTTCTGTTTCTCTGTGTTTTACGTTTTTTCCTTTTTTTTTGTCCTGGTAATTTTAAAAATCTTATTTTTATAGACCATATATATATTTAAATATGAACTTTTCAAATTTGAACATTTAAAAAATTGTAAATACGAATTTTTTAAATTTTATTTTTATAATATGAACATTTTTCAAACTGAATATTTGTCAAATCTGAATATTATCAAAAAAATTGAACATATTTTGAAAACTGAATCATTTTCAAAAATGAAGTTTTCAAAGTCCAAACCATTTTCAAAATTCTAACCATTTTAAAAAATATGATCATTTTGCAAAATCTGAACCATTTTCAAAAATTATTCATGTCTTAAAACAATTATTCGTATGTTTATCCAAAAAACAGAAGAAAAAAAGAACAAAATTAACAGCAAAACAAAACGAAAAAAGGAAAAAAAAAATGGGCCGACCTAGGTGGTGGAGAATGCCGGCGATATGGCGCACGAGCGCTCCTGTGTTCGTGGGCGAGTCGAGCATAGGGCTCGCTAGGAGCAGTGCACTTGTACACACCGAAGCCCAACCCAATTTAGGCCATCGTCTTGAAGCTCGATTGTTTCTCGATAACTTCTATACTATTTGTGGAGGACGATTGGTACCCTAATCGCAAATCAATCTGTGTCGTGGCGCCAGCCGCAGCTACTAAACCAGGCTAAGAGCCAGCCGGTAGGGAATCCTCTCTGGACGCCTTCGTGTTGAAGTGTTGATCCATGCCGACTGTTACGGCGCCTCACTATCTCAGAGGACGTCGACCTCCCAACATAACTTTTTATGAAAATCCTCTAAACATGTAATTGATCAATTGTCTTTGAGCACGTGTATGCACAAGCACAACTTTCAATCCTGGTAAAGTGTCAGCCGATCAGCAATAGTTCTTCATTCAAGCCCGCTAGAAGTGCTAGCAGAAAGTTCAATAATTTTGATAATAAACTTTACATTCATGAGCCATAATTATGATGATTAAGGATGTAAATTTATGATTTTTCAATATTGAAAAATGACAACTCACAATTACAGGAAGATCATATGTGGAATGAAATTCTCATTTGCCCGAACACATAACAATTTTTTGACTCCATCTGCGCCCGCTATTACCTAAATCCTGGCTCCGCCCCTGAGCATAACATCAAGGAATCATAAATATTGGGAGGAATGTTCTGACATTACATAGTTCATGTACTAATATACAAGTATATGTATCTGCAAAAGGTGGATTGCACTGTTGAAATAACGGTCAATGCTAAACAACTAGATTGCTAAGGTGGATTGCACTTCTTAAATACCGGTCAATGCTAAACAACAAGATTGCTCAAAAAATAATTAAGGTCATTGAACGTATACATCGATCATGGTTCTTTCACCTACTCAAATGAGCATTCGTACTCAAAGATTAAATACAAGAGATGTAAACATCTCGGTTAGCCAAAACCCATAACCTTGGGAGCCAAATCGAGCAAGGGCTGGAGCGCATCCGGCTTAAACTTGCGCGCGAACAAGTTGCAAAACTCTGCCACCCCGCCATTGTAGCTGCATTTCCCGTGCATTCCTCGCCTCATCTCTTTGATGAGCTCCTCCGTCACCTCGCTGCCACTATGGCTCTTGGGGTGTGCCGTCCGTGGGTGCCGCCAGTCCGTGTACATTACCGATCGGTTTGAGTTGCGGCTGCCGAGGTCCAGAATGGTCACTAGTGTCGGGATGTAGTGTTCCTCCATGAATTTGAACTCGTGTTCGCCGTTCCGGAACACAGGGCCGTAGTAGGTCTCATCTGAGATGACCTCGAGGGCGAACACACGGTCCATCACGAACCACTGAGCGCCCTTGCGCCACTGTGCGAGGCTGATGTTATGTTCAGCAAAGAAGGGCATATGGCGCACACGGCTTTCCTCGCGGTCGAAACTGTCGACGAAGTTAGTGTTGGAGCCGGTGATGTAGGCGTAAACGGTAGGGAAGTCGAGGAGTGGGATGCACGACTCCGACAACAGCGCCAAGTGCGCGTTTGAGAGGTCCAGCAGCCCGTTCCCTAGGAGACGCCGCTCCGCGTCCAGCAGGTTGTTTCCCCAGCTCGTTCTCTAGCACAGTAATTGAGCTTCTTTATTAGAATGCATGCAGCTGCAGGATACCAAGAACTAACATAAAGTTATGACTTAGGGACGCGGACTAATGGCACATGGAGACAAGCGCACCTGATATGTGGAATGTTTTTTAGAAAATTTAAAAATGTTCGAAAAATTCTGAAATTTTTTAGGTAGAAAATTTGGTCACGAAATATTTTGCGTTGACTTCTGGACAAAAAAGACAAATCTTTGACGAATATAGCGTGTATATGGCGTCATTTTTGGCAAATCTTTAACCCAGATTACAATAAATGTTATTTTCTGACACAATTTTTTGTACGAGTGCAGTACTTGATAATATTTGCCCGACTGGAAGCTTCGGAATTTTTTGAACTTTTTTGAATTATTAAATTATTTTTAAATATCAGGTGCAGGCGTACCCGAGAGCCACTTCATATTTTCATATAACTTGGTCTCTATATAGTATTTTAGGGTTAAGTTGCACTTTATAGAAATAATACTTAGACCTCTCACGTTGTGAGTATCATACAAAAATCATGGACTGCTGCTACCTAAAAAAAATTATGTGGCATGTCAGTTCAGGATTGGAAAGTACTAGTAGTAGTTTTCTATGGAGTAATACCCCTACGGAATCAAACGAGAACCTGACAACTTAAGACTTTAACAAAAATCCAAAATCATAAAAGTACCTGGCTTGGAATCATGCGGCCAAAGAATGGGGAGTCCGGCGGCGGCGAGCCGGTGTAGCCAGGGCTGGCGTGCACGTAGATGGAGTACAGCCCCTCGTGGCCCTCGAAGAACTTGTCCCACAGAGGACGCAGCGGCATGTCACCCCTCACCAGGAACAGGAAGGCGATCTTGGGCACGATGACGTGCTTTGGCATGCTTTTCATCCTCGGTGCCATGGACGCCCTCCACAGCAGCTCCTCGTCGGTCATGTTGTGCATGACACCGCCGCCGGTCGGAGCCAGAAAGTCCGCGAACGACATGCACCGTACCTCTAATGGTGTCGCAGGCGGTGGCAGTGTAGACGGCAGCGGCTCGGCAGGAGGCGATAGTGGCAGGATGCAAGGAGCTGTTTCTGGCAGCAGCGGCGGCGGTGATGGTGGTGGCGATTGCAACCGAGACGAAACGGGCAGCAATTGTGACAAGATATTGTGGAAGTAGATATGCTGGAAGATCCCGCTGGACATCAACCCCAGCATATATGCTAAGCAGAAGACGAGCAGCAAAGGTACGACGCCAACGCCGCCGGAACGAGAAACGGGCATTGGCTTCTTCATGGCCCAAGCTAACTAGCCTCCTCAAGCATGTCATATGCCTCACAACAGTGAGATCTCTGCTTGCCTTGGTTTATATGTACTAGCACTAGCTTGCACCTTAAAAAGTTAGCTAGGTATATATAGATTATGTGACTTAGTACAAGAATGCAAGCAATCTGTTACTCATAGGGTTCATCACATGAGCTCTTACATGCATGTGAACATGCAGGGATAGTACAGTACGGACTAAAACGCAACTAAATACGCCCAATTTTGTGAAAATGGTTTGTCTAAATTCGGACTAAATAGAGTGGACATAAATATTAAAACGTGTCTAAATACAAGTGTATACATGTGAATGCGAAAAAGAGCTAAAACATCTTATACTGTGGAACGGAAGGAGTACTTCGGAGTACATGATATTGGATGCATGGCTAGATAACAACGTCACTTTGCATTTTACAGACTCATGATAGCTAAGTGGAACTTCTGCACATCTGCTATGTGTGCGATCGATAGATAGATGACCGAGATCAGACGTTGCTTAAATATTTAAGTATGACACCTCTGATAGCTAAAGGTCACTGGAGGAAACTTACATTACAAATGACGACAGATGCACACAAAGAGGAGACGGGAGATCACAGTAAAGGAGGGTACGTGTATATTAAATCACGAGGCCCCAAGCTGTCATACGCTAAATATATTTTGGAGCGACCATATATTTCTCATTAAAGCTACTAGAGTCCAACACAGTGGAGCACCCCGTTGAGCAAATCAATCACTTTAAGTGCTCCCCATTCTATATGCTCTTTTTGGTTGCTTTCTTGTCGTTCTTTTCGAGCTGGTTTTTGTGTTGCAGGGAGATTAGGAGAGGGAAGGGGATGTCACTTACGAAAAGGTATCGGTAATTCTTTAAAATGTTGTATTTATCGATAGGTCGTCGGATGTATTGAAGGGGTATCGGGGAAGAATCCGTATCGGATACAGTATCGGACACGGATACAAGGTACAGACCACGTATCCGTGCAGCGTAGGCTGCGACAACTGCGGCAGGTGCACCATGTTCGGGACTCTGTGCCCCTGCTAGGAGAGACCACCGGAAAGGGGCCGCCGGAGCAGTCTGACCTGACCTACGTCAACCGTCGCGAGAAGGGAGCTGCTCTGTGGACATCCCCCAGCCGTCACTGCTCGCCGCCGGTGTTTTTTCTGTCTGTTGTTTTTTCGACACGGATTTTGCCAAGGCGCTATGGCGCCGATGCGCAATCCTGGACCGTCGGTTCCAGCCATCCGACGACCAGGATTGAGCGTTGAATATGCGCTGGGTCAACGCTCAATCCTGGCCGTCGAATGGCTGGAACCGACGGTCCAGATTGCGCATCGGCGCCATAGCGGGTGGGCAGTCTCTTTTCCCTTGTTTTTTCTGATTTGCAATCGCACACAGCTCCAGCTTTTTTTTTTATCAAAGGGGTTCCCCCCATTTTCATTTAAAGAAACTTAAGGTTCTACAAGATTTTCGCCATTACATCACCAGCAGTCATATTACACAGCCAGCGCAATATGCTGCTTATTCCAAACCAGAAAACAGGAAACAAGAACAACAACAGGAAACCTATAGAGCCTACTGAGACAAACTCCTTTTCCCAGCTTCGCCAGGACCAGACACAGTCGTTGCCGATGAAACTTATCCACTGCCTATTCTTCAACATGTCGGCGCCCACCCACTCGATCTGCTGAAAACTTCATGGAGAATCCTCTTCAGGATCTCAGTTCCTTGTCGAAGCACCTCGCGTACCTTTGTTTTCTGCAGTTCACCCCAATAGTCAATCCAATGACAGATTAGGTAAACATTATCACAAGGGTCTTCCGTCCCGTCGGCAACCTTTCGATGCACACGGTTGGCAAAACTGCGTGGGAAGGGTTTGCTAGTTCTGTACTAGTTCGAATTGAAATGGTAAGTGTCAAAATTTATTTATTCACATGAAAAAAGAAATACCTAATACTTTTGGACGGTGATTATTGCCTGCTCTCTCTAGCACCCACGACAAGGAACAAACGAGGTACAAGGATTTCATGTCTACCCACTGTTTGGATAAAAGACAATACACTAACATTAAGCTTTTTCTTACTTTAATGTACTAACATCAAGCTAATATCCACTACATCAACAAGACAATGAGAGGAGATTTCGTGCTCCCGAGCACCAGCGATCATGTTGTTATAAAAAATTGCGAGGGCATCATCTTAAGCCCACTCAATGTGTCCGGAAATGGTCCTAGAGACGTTAAACATACTAATTTCTAAATGAAATTAGTTGCTCGCTTAAATCATAAATAATTACAAACCATCGAACATACATTCACCAGAGAAAGGTCTAGATTTGTTTGTTTTTAAGATAATATCACCGTTTTATATGGTTCATTTTAATCTATGCGCGAATTATTATATTAAATTCCCCAAAACACCATGTCACCCTAGTCCGTGCACCTGCACGGGTTAGTGACGTAAAAAAGAATAAACTATTGTTATGTTTTGGGTAACAATTATTTATGTGAACACTATAAAAATTTGCAAGGGCATCATATTCACCATATTGAACATGTCCACGGATTTTGTTTTAGTAAACCAATACCTATTTGATTTTTTAGAACATATATAACTTAGTTGAGAACCATGGATGATATGAAATACAATCGTATGGTATAGTATTAAACCACATTATTATTTGGTATTACAGAGATACTATCAACATCTGATGTTTCATCAGTGGATATCCAAATAACCACCCGAGACACGACTCAAGACCTGCTAGGACCATTTACAGTTATCCCCGGAGCCATGCACATTATTTTATGCCTTTGGTTTGCAATTCGTCAATAATGACGTATAGTAGTGTTAGACATATTTGTTGTTGATAATTTTAAACATCTTCTAGGTGTACCTTGCGATGTATGGAAGTCCTAAGCACCTTATATTTGCAATGAAATTATCTATGACAATAGAAGACAATGTACCATTTTTCTAGCAAACTATATGCTCTTAAATCCTTTGGGTTCTCCTTCGTTTTGGTTTTTCATGTATCAAATATTTTAATTGATCAATAAAGATAGATTATTGTTAAGAAAAATAAAATGTGGATGCACAATCGAATAGAGCATTTATGTGAAAATATAATTTTGGAAATTCTTTATATGATTCACTAATTAAGTAATTATAGTAAACTAATATAGTCCATCCTGGATTTTTTTTTCGCATAATCAGTCATGTTCCATGTATACCAATTTTCATTTGTAGTTCAGCATGTGCTTGCCTTGCTAGTAGCGTGTGTAATTCTTTTTCGAAAAGTGCAAGTGCAACACATACGAAGCACTAAAAAGGACCAATTCATGCTCTCCTCTACTCGTCATAAGAAGCTTTCCATATCCATGTTCGGCGCGCAGAGCGTACGTGGCGAGGTCTTTATGGGGCGTGTTAGGAGAAAATATTTTGGAATAGCTACACATGAGTTATAGCTACGTGACTTATGGCTTGTTTCCTCTGCCAAAATCGCAGCCAAATTTATGGCATATTTAGGCACATTTTACTTCAACTACCACAATTCTGTCAGGGAAGTTGGAATACGCGGTTTTATTTGGCAAAGGCAAGGAAGTATGTGTTGATTTTTAACTAATTCAAGTTGTTTATTCTAGATCTAATTATCACGATAATTTGGATGATGTGTATGAACGTAATGCCACTATTTTAGAGATAAATTTTGTGGACCGGTTACGTGACTACTAATTTCTTAAATCCAAGTCGTTTATTTTAATCTAACTACCACGATAATTTGGATGATGTCGATCAACGTGATACCTCTATTTTAGATCAACATATGATATAAGAAAAGTATGCTTTGATGATTTTGCAAAGTCTTTGGAGTTTGTAAGGATGTTATTTTTCTTATGTTTGTGAAAATAAGATGTACGGAGAGACAAATTTCCCATTAAGGATCCTAACCATCTCCTTGAGTTTAGAATTCTATCGCCAGGAACCTACTCTCTATCCTATTACCTTTTCACTGAGGGATGCCCTAATCAATCTCTGGAGTGTAGTTTACTTCTGCAGTGGCGGAGCTTGACATAAATTATCTAGAGGAGGAAAGAGAATATAATTGTATTTTATAGGGAGGGAAGCAAAATACTAAATCTTCCCTTCTAAGACCTTTCCAGAAAATTTCTTCACAGGTTAGTCCAAAGCTGAGTGCGGTGGCCCCACCTAACTTACACTAAGCTCCGACTCCGTATGTATGGTATGTACATTCTTCACGACAATTTCTTGGTGGTAGATATCGTGCCGCACGAAATACAAGCATGGTGCATCTGTCTAATTCTTTGTGTTTTTGGTACTGAGGTGGTTGGACACTTGTCAGGGTGTGTCCTTGGCAGCACTACGCATGCCACAACTTTTTTTATACTCTTTCTGAAGTTTATTATAGTAGATGTGATATTCCGATATAGTATAAATCGGGGGCGACGTTTGGACATTACGGAGCATATGCTCCCGGTTTTAAAATGCATATTAAATCTACTGTGAGGTGTAAAAAAAATTGGACAAAAAATCTCGTGTACATGTCGTCGTTCTATATGCTTACAAAGTCATCTCACGGAAAATCGACATTTTTTGTGTGGTGTGTAAAATAAATAAAATTCGGTGCTAAAATATGATTTTCACGAAATTTTCATTTTTACACATGCCATACAAATATCGGTTTTCACGGAACTTGACGTGTGCACATAGAATGTCGAGAAATATGCTCCAATTTTTTGTTCAGATTTTTTTTTGATATTTCAATTTTTTCCGATGACAAAATCATATACTCCAATATGCTTTCCGTTCAAATCATACTAATTACTACATTTATAGCTTACCAACATGTTTAGGTCTTAATTCCACAATGAAGATTAAAAAACGTTCTAGTATAGTACAATTGTCCCTGACACGCACATGGGATAGTTTTTTTTTTGCTTTAGCTAGTAGCAGAACCCACCGATCAGCTTTTTTTTTTTGGAATCGATCAGCTGTCCCAATTTTTTCATAACCGATCAGGTTACACGTACGTTTTAGAGTTAGCTTTTGTGTCCGGACTGGACTCTATTACGTAAGGATATTGACTCTCAAATTTCTATTTAAAAAATAATGGAACGGTACATGGTTTGTTGTACTGTTGAAAACAACTTGTTTGTATCCGATTAATATTGTAAATAACTTTTCCATCTTTTAATCTCAACCGTCATAGACAAAATCAACTAATTATATATTTCTAACGTATGTGGATTAACGTGGTGTCTCGAAAAACTCCCTCATTTTGCTTTTAGTATATAATAGATCGAAAAAATATAAGTTAAAAAATCTGAACTAAATCTCGGATGTAGCCAATTATGTATCCCATAAATGTGTATAAAATCAATTTCAAATACTTTATACTTTGGGCTACACAAAAATGACAAAAGTGTGAATCTGAATATGTATATTTTCAAATCTCTAAATTTATCAGATTTTATCTTTTTTTGTAGCGCAGAATACGAAGTATTTGAGGTTGATCGTTTGCACGTTCGTGAGATACCTCATTGGCTACATCCGGTATTGTTGTCAGATTTTTTGAAACTTTTAAGTATTGTTTTGATTTTTTTAACACCAAAATCATTGGTAATCGGGAGCAAAAGAAACTTTTCGCAGGACAACATCAACACCTATTGGACGATACATGGAAGAGAAACATTAAGAAAATGAGGCATGACACATATGAATATCATGTTGTAGCGATCACGAGTAAGCAGCTACAACCTTCAACACCAACCAGCACTGTCGGCAACAATAGTATTGTGAGTCCAAAAACAACTTCTTCGTGAAGGGAGTGATGCACAAGTGCCGCCGTCAGATCTGACCACTGACAGTCATGTCATGGTTCTCACCGAGAGAGTAAGTTCAAGCAAACTCTGAGCTATAGTGACTTGATATAACATTGTCGGACCACCTGAACAACAGGTCAGGTCACAACCAAGGGTTTTCACCCCGGATATCATCCGAACCCATGATTTTGGGTGCCAACTCAAGCAACTTTCCCAATGTTTCACGCGAGAATTTGCGCGCAAATAGGTAGCAAAACTCGGTCACGCCACCGTTGTACCCACAATTTCCCTCCCCCTTCCTCAGCTTCTCCATCAGCTCAACGGTGACATCCCTCCGCCAGTATGTTAACGGGTGCGCCCCGCCGCCATGGCTCCAGTCCGCGTTCGTGAGCGTCCTATTCTCGTTGCGCTCGCCCCAACCAAGCAGGGTCACCAGCGTCGGGAGGTAGTGCTCCTCCATGTTGTGCCTCCCATGGCCTCCCTTGAACACATTGATGTACCTCGCCTCGGCGACAAAGTCGACGGCGAGATCCCGGCGCATCTCGAACCACTGGGAGCCCTTGCGCCACTGCTCGATGCTGACGCCGCGGTTGGTGAAGAAGAGTGCATGTCGCAGGCGGCCGACGGGCCGGTCATAGCTCTCCACGAAGCTGGCGTTGGAGCCGGTGATGTGGTAGTACACTGCCGGGAAGCCCAGCAGCGGGACGCACGACTCGGAGAGCAGCACGAACCGCGTGTTGGACAGGTCCAGCAGCGCGTTCCCCAGGAGGCGCCGCTCTGCGTCCACCAGGTTCATGGTGCCCCAGTCTGTCCTCTGCATGCATGCATCAATGTGACACGATTGTTAACTACTTATTTTGTTACTTAAAAGAAGGTGCATTTTTATTTATTGAAATCAAACAGTGCAAAGGTTGACTATGTTTATCTATTCACATCTAACATGTAAAATCAATTTCATTAAATAGATAATGAAATCTATTTTCATAGTATAACTACTCCCTCAGATATAAAATAAGTGTCTCAGTTTTAAACTAACCCTAGTTAAAAACTGCAATACTTATTATGGATAGGAGGGAGTGCATAGTTTTATAATTGTCAATTTTTTTTTTGAAAACATTAGTCAAAGTTAAATTAATTGACTCTTCCGAAAAAATATCAGCTCTTCAACGAAATGGATGCACCATGACTGGCTGGCTGGTCATAGGCCTTCTGTATCTGTGTATCGCATCAACTGAATTGCTGGTTACCTGGCTAGGAATCATGCGGCCGTAGAAGACGGAGTCCCTAGGCGGCGAGCCGGCGTAGCCGGGCGTGCGTGCACGTAGATGGAGTATAGCCCTTTGTGTCCGGCGAAGAACTTCTCCCAGAGTGGCCGCAGCGGCAGGTCCCCCGTCACCAGGAAAAGGAAGGCGACCTTTGGCACAACGCGGTTCGGCATGCGGGCGTCGACCCGCCTGGGCTCCATGGATGCCCTCCACAGGAGTTCATCGTCGGTCATGTTGTGTGTGAGATCGCCGCCAAGCGGCGCGAGGAAGTCTGCGAACACCTTACGCGCCAGCGGCGACGGAGACAGTGCGGGAGATGGTAATGGTGGCCTGACGCACGCCGTTTCCGGAGATGGCGACGGCGATGGTGGTGGTGTGGGCGGCGGTGGCAGTGCGAAAGATGTCGGGAGTCTGTGGAGGAATGGAGGGAGGTAGGATTCTGGGGAGTTGGCGTTGCAGATCATGCCAAGGACGAAACCCGAGGTGAGGAGGAGCATCCCTTTGAAGGCATTCCGGAGGATGCTCCCTGAAGGGACTGCGCTGCTGGCCATGCTGAAGCCACTAGCACGCTCAATGGAACTATAACTGGAAGATAAGATCACAGCTAGGCAGACACGTGCAATATGCTAATGCAAGTTAACATAGCTTAGCGTCAGTTCAGCAAAAAGTGCCCCCGTGCATTTGGCATCTTAACTTAGGAAGAACACAACGTAGACTACATGAACTTCTCTTGTGTAATGATGAAGCAAAGTTCACCAATGCAGTACGATCAATCTATAGTAGGCGTTTACAAATATTAATTTGACCCGGTATCCGAGCTAACACGATCTTAGGACAGATGCGTGTACATACGCCGATCGGGATCACCGTCTCGGAGAATCCTAGCTAGGGCTGGTTGCCGTTGTTCACCGGCGGTGAGGTCCTGGCTTGCGCATAAGCCACCGCCTACTGCCCACTGGAAAGTGAAATGTATTCCACAGCTCGACTACAACTTTTCCATTGAAAATGTCTTGCATATATTGAATCGGACCGTCAGTGTTGCATTGCTGGAAAGGAGCAGAAGGTCCTGCCTTGGTACAAACTTGTGTTGCAGTCCATGCAAAAATATGCAGCATGGCAAGTCAATGAGGCTCCTGAGTAGCTACAGCATCTCTCAATTGGCGCCCCCGTTAAACTGGCCACATCCTCCAAATGGTTTCTGCTATAGGAAATGGCGGAGGACTGAAAAGATCCGAGATAGGGTGAACTTATCTATAAGATGTCCACGGTGTAAAAGTAATACCCTCTTTTCTTGATGTATCCCACTTTTTACCATTTTATCCATACTTAGAATTGTGATATCATTTTCTGCACGAACTGGGCATTTTTAAACATACTCAGGGCATGTTTGATTCAAAGGATTTGCAAAGGAATCTTGTAGGATTCAAATCCTTAGGAATTTTTCCTATGGTACTTGTTTGATTCATAGTATTGAATCCCATAGGATTTTTTCCTATGGAATCCTTTGCACTAGTTCCTATAGGAATTCTAACATCCACTCACACCTCTTTTTCAAAATCCTTTGCTTTTCCTGTGATGGAATCAAACAAAGATTGATGCATGTGAAATCCTGTAGGATTGAAGTGGACCTGACATTACAATCCTGCAGTTTTCCTATTCCTGTGTTTTTCCATCCTGTTAGCGACCTTCCCTTCTCTTACCTGGGCTGGCCCATGGGCTGACACCATTGGGCCTGGGCTGCTGGGAACCGACGTGAAGCAGGAGCTAAAAATACAAGGGAAGTGGCTTACGAACGACTGGGCTTGGAACGGGATGGCGTCGGCCTCCTCTGCTTCTGTCTCATGTACTTCTTCCTCCTCTACTTCTCTTCCGGTAGGCTAGAACCTGTGATTCCATGTCTTGTAAGTTGAATCAATGAGAGATTGATCTATGTGAGTAGAGTGCTGTTAACATTTGGTATTCAGAGCCAATCAATCCCTCCACGCAAAATCCCCTAATTCCTAGCCCCAAAATTCCTTCTCCACCACCCCTGCAACATGTTCGATAATATGCCAAGCCACAAAATCGCCTGCCCTGAGGGCATTCTTCACGCCCGGATCAGAGACGTTCACCATGTGGTCTCTGTGGAGACGATTCGCCAGTTGTTTCGTCGCTTGGGTGATGGGTACGTGATCTGCACGTTTGAGCAAGTGGTCGACGAGATGTATGGCGTCGAGGCATACGTGGAGTTCCGGTCTCAGTGGAGGGCGGCCCAAGCTCGAGATGCTCTGGATGGCCACGCCATCTACGATGGCTGATGTATCCTGCCGTCGACTTGTTACCGCCGATCTACACCGCCATCACTACGCCGGACGACGACGAGTTGGCCCCGGCCTACTTCTACGACGACATACCATACGCTGAGTGGGCTGCGGCTTTGGCCGCGACCGAGCGCCAAGATGGAGGAGACACCATTGCCGCACCGGGCACCTCTCCGGCTGCACCTGCTCCGACCGCGATGCACGACGACGACATCACCGCCACGACTCCCATCCCTGTCGTCGTGGCGACCTCAGAGGTGGATGCGGACGATCTCCAGCTCGAGATGTCCACGGGAGCCATCGACATGTCTCTGGCTACCACATTGAGCGCGACGGACCCCGTGGTTGATACGCACACCACGTGCTCGACGATTTGCCTTGGAAGCGACACAAGTGCTGTGGCAGCTTCCATGGTGCTTGGTGAGGTGCTTGTGACCACAGAGTGCGACGACAATGTCTACCCGGTATCGCAACTGGTGGCCATGCCAACAACAGTCCTTGTTGATGTGGCGGACTGTGCGCTGACCATGGCTGCTCCAAGCGAGGGCATCTGCAATCCAACCATGAGCCACAGTATCGCCGTTGACTTGGTTATCTCGGTGTCCAACATGCAAGGGGCGGATGATCACAGCATCACCAACAAGCACGAGGTCGCGTTTCCACTCAAGCTGCTGGAATTGCCACCGCTTCAGACCAAGGGGCAGAATGTGTCGCCACTATTACCACAAGTTGCTGAGGCCATGGTCTCATGGGTACATCAATGAATCAGTGTAAAGCAAAAATCAGTGATATGTGTTCAGGCTTCGGTTATCCCACAACTAATTCTCTATCTGTATCCTTGTTCCAATGGGACCCGGGGAGCAAACAAGGACATCCAAGAATCTTCTTACCAGCAGAGTTATCATTTTGTCTGTTGGTGTTAAGGAGCTGACTGAGGATTCATATGGTGATTCAGATAATTACAAGGAAAAAGGGTACATCCGTGACGCCAACAAGGATGAGGTCTTTTTGCCGCTCAAACTGCTAGTACCATTGTCCAAGAGCAAAGAGCCTGGTATGTGTCCTGGTCTTGGCTGTGCTACAACTCATTCGGTTTGCTTGTTGCCATGGGACGCGGGAGAGAAACCAATGGTATTGAGAGATTCAGTTCTTAGCAGAGATATTGCTTGGCCTCCATGTGTTAAGAAAATGAATGCAGATTTATCAGGAAGTCGTGACTATGATCAGAAGTCGGGGTATGCAGATATTCAAACATATTTGCACTGGCTTATTCAATTGTCTTGTTCAAGTGCAAACGTGATAGGCAAGTATTTCTGCCTGCGACTACTAATTGCAAGTATTGGAGCAATCCACTGTTTTCAAGTATACTGGTCACATTTCAAA
Organism: Poa pratensis; assembly: GCA_947311845.1. Classification (NCBI taxonomy): domain Eukaryota; kingdom Viridiplantae; phylum Streptophyta; class Magnoliopsida; order Poales; family Poaceae; genus Poa; species Poa pratensis. The sequence continues at coordinate 34,848,169 of CAMZMU010000108.1, read as the reverse complement.
TGGCGCTGGTAATTGTTAGTTCCTTGCAAACATTGGGTAGCTAACTGCCTCACTAGTGACCATTATCATTGTGATCCTGAAAGTATGCACTGGAAAATCCTATGGTTCCATTCGCTACTAGAGAGTGGGTTCCAGTTTTGGACCGCTGGAAAGGCGCACGGCTATGGCGCTGCAAAAATTCAGTTGGACATTGCATGGCCAACTACAACACTGCCATACTCTACTCTTTACTGTATGCACCTGTACTTTGCCCTGGAGTGCTCTGTTGTGATCTGTTCCTGGAAGATTGAGATCAAAAGCTTGGGTATTTGTTCCATTTTTGTACTGCACTTGCCCTCAGGCCTTGCTGGTTTTACTCGACATCAGCTTGGAGCCAAGCCAAAATTTCAGTGGGAAATTGCATGGTTGCTCGTGTGGTCATATGGTGCTAGATCAGATTTTCTATACAGGTGGCTTGTCACTATATTGTCCTGGCTACACTTCAAACTGGTGTTCTTCCTCTAGTGCATTTCAGGGATTTGAGCTTCTGGAGATCTCAAAGTGTGGACCAGATGATGTTGAAAACTGGGCATGTTATTCATTGTGGTCTTGAGCTTGTCCAATGGAAGATTGCATGGTCGATTAACTCGGAGCACTCTGATGTCATCAGCCAGTCCAAGCAACTGATACCTGCCGCAACAATGACATACCATGTGTTGTGTTCTCCTTGGGATCCGGGCATCTAGCACTTCTCTGTTCCTACAGATTTTCAGCACAAGATAAAGCTACAAAAGGGATCAAGGTTGAAGCTCCAGACTACTACCACTGCCACTGCCTTGACCATGCTTACTACCTCGACAAAGTCTGTGCCAACGTCTTCCGTGACCAAGTGCACATCGGCGACGACTACTGCCATGGCATCTTCTTTGAGCAAGGCGGCCTCAACCTCGTCAAGGTCTGCCTCGACTACGGCACCCACCGTGACCTCGGCGAAGTCATGAAGCATCAAGTACCGTGGGACCCGGGCGGTTCGACATGGCATCGGCTTGAGGTCAAGCCGAAAGGGGAATGTTAGCGACCTTCCCTTCTCTTACCTGGGCTGGGCTGGCCCATGGGCTGACACCATTGGGCCTGGGCTGCTGGGAACCGACGTGAAGCAGGAGCTACAAATACAAGGGAAGTGGCTTACGAACGACTGGGCTTGGAACGGGACAGCTTCGGCCTCCTCTGCTTCTGTCTCATGTACTTCTTCCTCCTATGCTCCTCTTCCGGTAGGCTAGAACTGTGATTCCATGTCTTGTAAGTTGAATCAATGAGAGATTGATCTATGTGAGTAGAGTGCCGTTAACACATCCATTCCTCCCCGACCATAGAGATCGAAGGTGGTCCGGCAGTGGCCAGATACAGGGCCTTGCCAAGCAGTGTGATGGGTCTTGGGCACTCTCAACGCTAGGATACGGCTTCTGAAACTGTTGGCTCGAAGCTTCTTCTTGGATAACGATCCTAAGTCTGTACTTTGGTTGGACACATCAACCTTAGTCAATATTTTCTGAAAGGTTTTGCCTTGGAATAGCTTACTTTTTGTTCTGCCTCCTGATGGTATTGTGGGTAATTTGTCATCGACGATAGGTTGTAGATACCAGAGAAGGCGATTGTTTGGCCTTAGATTATTTTTATTTTCCCCTAGTCCCGGTTAGCCTCCACGACAGCAACACGCGAAAACGCAAAAGCGATGATCGAGCCGTGCATATGTTTATGTCGATCATCAGACCTACCAAAGCTCAGGCGTCAGCTGGAGCAGATTTGCTAGCGCGTCCTTGGCAAACTTGCGCGCGAACAGGTGGCAGAACTCCACCACCCACCTTCGTGGTTGTACTTGTACCCGCATTTGCCGTCCCCTCGTCTCATCTCCACGAGCAGCTCCGCTGAGAGGCCCTTCCCGACGAAGCTCCTCGGGTGCGCGCCCCGGGTGCTCCAGTCCACGTACGTCAGCGTCCGGTTCTCGCACCGCGTGCCCCAGCCCGGCACCAGGGTCACCAGCGTCGGCAGGTAGTGCTCCTCCATGTTCAGCACGCCGTGGTCTCCCCGGAACACGTCGTACCACGCTTCCTCGGCGACCAGCTCCACCGCGGTACGCCGGTCCATCTCGAACCACTGGGAACCCTTGCGCCACTGCGCGAGGCTGATGTTGCGGTCCTCGAAGAAGGGGCCGTGCCGTGAGACGTTGTAGAAGCTCTCGACGTGGAACCTATCGCCGGAGCCGGTGATGAGGTGGGCGTACACGGCCGGGAAGCCCAGCAGCGGGATGCACGACTCCGAGAAGAGCGCGAACCGCGCGTTGCCGAGGTCCAGCAGCGCCGTCGCCAGGAGCCGCCGCTCCGCGTCCACCAGGTTCATGTCGCCCCAGCTCGTGTCCCGGCTCGGGATCAGGCGGCCGTAGAAGACGGACTCCTTAGGCGCCAAGTCGGCGTAGCCGGGGCTCGCGTGCACGTAGATGGAGTAGAGCTCCTCGTCTTGCGCGTTGAAGAATGTCTCCCACAGTGGCCACAGTGGCAGGGCCCCCTGCGTCAGGAAGAGGAAGGCGACCTTGGGAACGATCGACACGTGGGGCACCCGCCTCGGCTCCATGGACGCCCTCCAGAGGAGCTCCTCGTCGGTCATGTTGTGCACCAGACCGCCGCCGCTCGGTGCCAGGAAGTCCGCAAACTCCATCCACGCCGGCAGTGTCGTCGTGGGAGGCGGGGCACACACCGTTTCTGGCAGGGTTGATGGTGACATGGCGGCCCGGAGAGGAGGGAGGTAGGATTCTGGGGAGATGCTGGCGTTGCCGATCTTGCCCAGGACAAAGCCGAAGGTGACGAGGATCAGCACGGGAACCAGATTGAGGATGCTGCTCCCTGAATGGAAGCCATGCGTGCCCTTGGCTGCGCTGCTGGCCATGCTGCTAGAACCTATAGCATATGATGTTTAGGGGAGAAATGCGGATGATGGTTATACCTGGAATCTACCACAGCTACGCAGACACGCCATGTGCAAATTAACATCGCTTGCTCTTACTAAAGTTAGCAAGTGCAATTAAAAAATTGACAACGATGGTGCTAGATTGTGTGGCCAGAGCAGGTTTTAGAAATGCATGGTAGCGTCAGTTCTGCAAAAGTTTCTGTATCCGACCCACAGAAATGCAAGTGGCATCTTGGTCAAAAGTTGTATAGCTTGGAAAGAACACAACGTAGGACATGAACTTCTCATGTGTATAAATGGAGCAAAGTTCACCGAGGCAACATGGAAAAAATATATGAGTTGTGCGAATTACATGATCTTACGACAGATACGTGTGTGTAGATGGTGATCACCGTCTCGAGAATCCTAGGGCTGGCCGCCATGGCTCCTTCTGAGAGCGTAAGCAATCGCCAAGCCCCCGGCAATGGCACCTGCCGCAATGAAGGCCGGCGAACTCCTGGCTTGCGCATATGCCACAGCCCACCGGAATATGAATTGTATTCCACAACTTAATTCAAACTTTTCCGTCGAAAATCCCTGCGTATATTGAATCAGACTGTTAATCTGGCATCGCTGGAAGCAGCAAAAGGTGCTACCGTCTTACAAATATACAGGCCACTATAAATGTACCCGTACAGCATCTTAGCATTCCAATGCACATTTATCCAGCATGGCATATCAAAGAGGCTTCTGGTATGTATACAATTGATGGCTAACAAGGTTTCGTTCATTAAATAAGATGCCCCTTAAATAAGATAGCTAACACGTTGTTTAATTTCGTTTAAAATGTCAAAAGAATTCACAAAGCAGCCTAGATTGTAATACAAACTCACAAGGAGCATTTGATTTGTCTTCTCACAATCGCGGTCACTGCAGGCTAGAAACAAATTCGTCGCAACTTCGATCAAACATATCTAAGGAGAAATCCTGCATAATGATCGCAAGAAAATTAAACTAAATCAATGTTGAAGTCATTGAATAATTTTCTCTAATATGATGAAAGGATTCAACAGATTATTGTGGAATAAGTGTGTGGTTTTTTCCTTCTAAAATTATTGTTAACATAAATCATGTATCATGTGTCCAGGATATCTAGTTAGCTCTCCCAGTCCAAATTGCGCAGCTCTAATCAACAACATTCAGGTACACAATTTGCATTTGAATTCTTTTAATGTTTATCCCACCACACTTCCTGCAGGGGCCTCCACTAATATAGCTTATGTAAAGTTTTACAATATCAAATAGAACAATATTCAGAAATTTATTATGTCATGTTTGTTTGAACTTTCAAGAAAAACTAGATGAGAAAACACTCAAAATGGTATATGATTACCACTCGCATTAGGTATTCTTTTTAAAGCAGATAGGCCTCACAGACCTATTATTCTGGATTAATAATGGAACACTTAGAAGATAAGTACAATTTCACTCACTTTAGGAAGTTTATGTTGAGAGTTCAAATGTTCAACATGAAGGCGGACATTAAAGGAAGCAGGAATCCAGAATTTCCTGTCTACATCGGCATAAGTCCTTGAAACTATGTCAAACAGAGTTCGAGCCCCATTCTCTATGGATTGCAGAATAGAGGCTTCTCTCGCCCTTCGATTCCTGAAAAATCAGTAACACACACATTACATCAGAATAACATATGGTATCAAGAAATGTATAAGCAAATCATCTACTCCCTCCGATCCGTATAAAGTGTGGTAAGAATATAACGTAGCATGGACAATCATTACGTATGACCAGCGACACTTTTTCTGGACCAGAGTGAGTATAAAATTATAGATAGTTGTATGTTGGCATCTGCCATCATGGAAACAAAAAAAAGACAATGAGCCACTTCTATAGAACGAAGAGAAGAAGGAAATATACTGCATTTGAGCTGATTATACAAAAAAAAAATTAGACTATCAGGGACTCGCCCTGGCTCCATTTCTCATTGAAAAACGAAACCACAAAGTTCATACAGGAAAAATAAAAGTTCAATCGAACGACCCCTCAAGGGGGGGGGGGGGGGGGGGGGGGGTATCAGAGCTGCATGCAGGCAGAGAAGTTTCATACTGCCCAGCAGTAGACTGAAAGCTAAAAACTGTAAAAAAAGGAAACACTGGTCGATATGAAAGCAATATCGCTAGAGAACCTGGTTTGCATTACAGGCAGAAGATCAGGAGGAAACTCCAGGACAGACATCAGTCTGTTACGACATGAACGGCGTCTGCTTCATAAAATGTATAATGTGTCTAGCCATAAAATTTTAGTGTACACAAAGTTTGCCGTAGGGATTGGTTGCATACCTGAGGTATCCACAAAGCATATGCTTGGGCCATAGGTTGATTCTTCCATGCATTGGAACTAACACGTGCGGGGACATATCCAAGAATTTGTATGTGGTTTCGAAGTAGTCCTGCATATTTCAGGATAACCTAATGTTAATCTACTCTGATTTAGACAACACAGTTCAAGAGGCAGGAAAAAGCACAGAAACAACGTACAAGATGAGAAAAAGAGAGAATTTTCCCACGATTTGAAAAAATTGTGATGTATTACAACAATGACTGTCAAAACAAAAATATATATTCAATTACCTTCATGTTGCCGCCAGCCCTAATGTCCAATACTGCACTTCCATGCCTGCAAACGCAAAAAATATTAAAATATGCATGTTTACTTCTCAGTTCTTAAGCATCACTTGCATGTTTAGTGTGTGATCATTTTCCTTATTGATTTTGAAGAAAATTCTTAAATACTTTAAACCTTGTAGTATGTTTTAGTAACAAAAAAAATAAACAATGATGAGTCTCTAATAGCTGCCTTAGACACAAGCCTATGCAGCCATAGCCTACCTAGGATAACTTTATAGTTTCTAAATTCTTCTCGATAAATTGGAAAAACTAGCAGAGATGGATTTGCACACGATTCAGAGGTTGCCGTTTTGGAGATGATGGACAACTGCTTTGAGTAATGCCAACCATTTATCTTGATGGGTTGTCACTCTTTTGAGGACCTAGTCTTTGTTCCACTCCTACCACAGCCAAAAATACTTAAGAGGAGAATTGGCAGCATTAAATTTTATTGACACTCACTCTAGTGATTAAGGCCAAGTTCGGAAACCGAGCATGGCGTACTCCTGAAAAGCTGGCCGTTCTGTTTGTGTTCGTGTCTGCTTGCCTTATATACTTTCTTTTACTAACAAGTTAAACAATTTAGATGTGGCACTTCAGTTCGGTAATTACATACAAGAGGTAAACCATATGCTGATCCACGATCATAGAGTATCTGCAAGCTCTGCCGATCATTTATTTTTTCAAGAATGATGCTTACCCTACACAATGATCTCCAACAATTAGTGCATTGGTATTGACATGGAGAACCCCCATATGACCATCTGTATGACCCTGGGATTAAAAACATTGAGAAAGTTTCAATTAATTAACCCAGTGTACATGGAGAACCCTCATATGACCATCTGTATGACCCTAGGATTACAAACATTGAGAAAGTTTCAATCAATTAATCCAGTGTGTGCTCTGCTCTAATTAAAACAACTTGATTCATCGATGCAGTTGATATTGTGGACAATTGAATTCCATACCAGCAAACTGCAGCAGTCCCCAAGAAGATTCACTCAGGATTGCAAGATAAAAGTTCAGTACAGAACAGATGGTGTATATTTAACATAAATAACAGAATATATGATTTAGATCAGATCACATCAGAAAATGGATGGACTCCAAACTCTACAAGGACCAATCATCCACAATAACTGCTGTATAAGATCAGGTGTAGTGTTAATTCAATTTGCCCTGAACAACATCAGGAAGGCTACATTCTACAATTTCTGTCCTAATTTGTAATTGGTAACTCTAGTTAAGTGCCAACCATAATGACACCATCTTTTGTTAAAACAATACAACACACAACAATAACCATTGGAAAAAATCTGTGGTTAGTGTAGTCATTCTGTACGAACTATGGCATGCATCTATATTTGAACTGTAAGAAGCAAAATGTTTATACCCTCTAATGCATATTGGACTGTCAATTGCTAATAAACTTCTGTCTAAGGTAATGTTGATGTGTTAGCCTTTCTAGAGCTCGGTACATAAATAAAGTTTGTATGATTGGAAAATTCAAATGAATTATCATGTAAGGTAAAACATTGGCATGTGCTGAGACGGGAGAATGATTCTCAAAATCACTGGCTTACAGGGGCAAAAACAACTTGTAGTTCTTGGTCAACTATGCATATGTTTTCACCGCCGGTCACTGCAGTATAGCCACTTGACCAATTCCCTATACACCATGCACGTTGCGGACGAAATATAAGTGTGTATGGAAAAATAATTTAATGAGTATGAAGTATGAGCCAAATCGCACAGACACACATGGTACATAGCAGTTGAAGCACTGAAGGTAGTCGTCTAGCTTAATTACATAACTGAACTATTATCTATTAACATCATTCAGAAGCAAATCAGAACTAAAATAAACTATAGCTTGTTTGACATTCAACAATAAATGAGGATCCAACAATACAGCACCTTAGTAATGCCTAATATACCAGGACAGAGTGGAAATTACTATGAGGACCATGTACAAAGGTATGAATCTTCATCATCTAGTGAATAGTCTGCTTGCATCATATTATTGAAGGATGTGAATGTAAGTTACAGACATCTGAACTGTAGAAGGAGCCTCTTGATTTTTCAGATGATCAAAACAAGGTCCAATGATACGTTTTTACTTGCTCACCAGTTGAATTATCCAAGCACCATATTCCTGACTACTTTTGATACTCAAAAGAAGGGAAGATGGATACGCTTTGGCTAACTTGGATGATAACTTTAAAATTTTAGTAGAAAGGGATGCAGGTAGTTACCTTTCCCTATTCGCTTCATGGTGTTTTGGTGTGTCAAAAGAACAGCATCAGGATTGCATCTCTGAACAACCGAAAGACCTGCATTATTCAACCAACGCAGCCAGTAAATTTATGAACATGGGAGTACATGTTTCCAACCTCTTTAGTTTTGGGATTTTTTCCAGATAGGGTCTTAATTTTCAATATAATAACTAAGAAGTGCTACGAAAAGCATTTGTAACCATACCATCAATATGATCATTATGATGATGTGTAACAAGGACTACTAACTTCTTTGGAAGGGAATTGACAAGATCTGCAAGCTGAACATGACAGGATGTTGTCATTTGTTTGAACTGAATAGATAGCCTCTGTTTAAACTAGAAATTAACATACGTAATTAATGGCGTAGGACACTACGCATAGCTGTGCATATAACATCGTCTATTAAGTAAAGCCTATAGTAAAAGCACAATTTGATGTGAAACAAAAAAAACACGCTAGGCACACAGCAAACTTCTGAAATTCCTCTACTTATGTATAACTTTGAAATGAATAAAAATTCCACACTGAGAGTAACAACGAGAAAATTCTGACTCACATTGTTCACGGGAGACTTATACTAATCTTCTGACATACTTTGAGTTTAAAGTTCACGTTCTGAAGGATGATACAACCAGCATAAATCATATCTACTCTTTTTCAGAAAACTTTGAGTTGATTCTTTCACAAACCAAAAGTTGTGCGGCTGTGCACAAACTTATGCTTTTGCACTAGATATAGCCCCAACTTGGAAAAGGTAAAAGTTTTTGCATGAAGTCTTGTGATGCTTTTTGTCCCTTGTGTCAGGAACATAAAAACATGCTATTTGGTAGTCCTTGCAGATTCTACTCTAATATAAAAACATTCAGGAACAAATTATTTCTGTCATATAGCCTAAGGGTGATTTTGAGGCCTTCTAGAAATAAGGTGGATGAAGAAGATGATTTCAGTACTGCAGGTCTCATCAGGAATCTAAGCAAATGAATAAGATAAGAGACAAGGTGCACAGTTGCACTTCTCCGGAATCTACAACAGCACATTAGGATACTTAAAAAACAAGTCCAAGGAGGAAGCCACATTTAAAAGATAGTGAAATAAGAGATATACCATGTGTTGTTGTATGTGTAGTTACAAGAATACAATCTTAGGTGTTGCTCTTACCTCTGTATGAACCTGAGTGCAACATCCAGGATCTATCAGTAGAGCATCCGCACAAGCAAAAAAATCAGAACGTTTTGATTCACATGCACCACTGTTTGCTTGCACTACCACGAGATTAGTTGTACGGAAAGGAGATAAGGTCCTACTCTTCATTGGTACAAGCGTTAATCCAGGAGGATATTCCTATATCATTGAAACATTGCATTTCAGGAAAAGAGACACGGCACATTGACTACAAACTGAAATTTGATCCAAGCAAAATATACAGACCTGGGAGGCCAATGCAGAGGCAGCAGTACAATTTGAGGATGGTTCCGATTTGGGAAACCCAGTGTACACACACGGCCCAATGCGAGTACCACCGGGCTTCACTCCAGAAAGCAGTTCCCAAGCACCCTTCTTGGACATCCATTTACAGGAATCTAAAATGCACAAGTCAGCTTAGGTTGTCCAAAGCAAATTCCTAGACACAAACATTAGTATGAAATTGAGCACCGGACCTTGCAACGCCTCCGGTATCGACTCGAGCGTCCCGACGAGGAGCACCGTGTTGACACCCGCATCCGGGCCGAACTCCGGTTCCTCGACGTACCTGAGGAGCTTCCACTCCCCGCACATCACATTCGTCAGGCCCAGTTGGTTCAGAATCTGGTTAGAGGTCATCTCAGTCTCAGATCATTTACAGTTTGGCGAATTATGGTTCTAAGACACAAGTAAACCATGCTTGTAATCGAGATCCATTTAGGAGCAATTGCCAGTACTAGTATTTGCTAAGCAAATCGCGTTTCACGCTAGAGCAGCAGCAGAGCGACCGAATTTCACTTCACTACCACTGATATTAACGACGGATCACCTGGTCGAGGGCGATGGTGACGTCGAGGCGCGAGAGGTCGAGGCGGCCGGAGCCCTCCGCGCCGGCGACGGCCACGCCGGGCCGGGCCGGCTCCTCGTCCGCCGCGAGGCGCCGCAGGGGCGCGGACGGGAGGTCGTAGAGGTCGCTGTCGACGTAGCGCCCGTAGTCCTCCTCCGCGGACGGCGGGGATGGCGGGAGCTGCTGCCGGACGACGAGGAACTCGGCGGTCGAGGGGCCGTGACCGCCGCCGCGAGCCGGTACGAGGGGGTGGCCATCTCCGCTGGAGCTGCGGGCAGCGGCGGTCTTGGGCTCGACTGGGGATTAGCGATTCTTCTCCGAGAGAAGGGAGCTTTAGTTTCGTCCGTCCGTTTAAACAACGAGAATTCAATTCAAATCTGAGTTGGTGATCTACTTCCGCGGCTGGCAGTTGAAATAATTACTCCCTCCCTTCCAAATATTAAGCTCTCTAAATTCCCCGCAAAAACAAAATAGTGACGAATCAGGACAAAATCAAAAAATTAGAAAGTCTTATATAAAAACGGAGGGAGTAGCTTGCGTGGTTCATCATGGCGACTCGAATGTAGAGCACTGCATACATGCGTTTCGAACATTCCGAATTTTTCTGAACACATGTAAACCACCACGCTGCCAAATTCGCATGGTAGTTTTCGTTTCAGAAAAAAAATATAAACTAAGGCTCATTGCCACGATGTGCAATGGAATCAAGATGGGGCCGGCTTCTCTTTTCTTTTTAAAGTAAATTCCAGTTTTATCCCTAGTTTGACAAATTTTGACACTAATTACCTCCATTTAGCTAGTTTTTATTCTAATTGCCTCATTTATCAAATGTTTTGACAACTAATAGTCCTGGCCATTTGCGAAGGCATATGTAGTCAAAGGTTGTGAAAACAATGCAACCATACCACAAGACGCGACCTTGGACTCGTCCCCTCTCCCGCTACAGTGCCTGAGGGCGATTTCTTGAAACCACCTAGTCAAACCACGGCGATTCGCTGGTTCCCCTTCCCTCCGGCGCCGGAGGGTGGGGAACCCCGGATCTCGTCGTGTATATAGCGTAGGCTTGAGTAGGTTGCTCACCGGCGGCGTCTTGGAGGCGGAGGCGTCGGTGGTTGGCGTTTTGGGGTCGTCTTCTTCCTCTCCGATGTCGTCGTTCTTTGGAGCTTCGTCATCAAGCAGGCGACTTCCCGCCGTGCTCGCGGTCCTGGGTGACCGCCGTGCGCGCTCGTTCCCCGGCTGGATTCCAGTGCGGCGGATCCAGATCTTGAAATCGAAGCTTCTGATGTTGAAGGCCGATGGTGCTGCTGGCTTGGCGATGGATTGAGGCTCTCTGGAGTTCGAGGTTCGACAACTTCCCGTCCGCAGGGGATCATCTTCGTTCCAAGGTTTGGAAGATGCAGCGGGCGGCGCGTCGTCGGCACGTCTGGATCCTCGTCGGCGTCACTGTGTTGCAGAAGGACATGTGTGTTATTTCTATCTTTGTGGGGTGTCTTTTTGTAACTTCTAGACTTCAATGTAATCAGTGGTTTCCCGCAAAAAAAAAGGTTGTGAAAACAATAGGTGACGCTCGGCAGGTCCAGGTTGTTGCACTTGACGTGCGGAAATCTGTTGGCGGTGGCCTTGATGCTGCCGTCAGACCCACCACCGACGTCCACCAACGTGTCGAGTCCCTGAAATAGGTTATGTCCGTAACCGAGCCCGATCAAGTCCATCACAAAAAGGGCATGCGCAATGTGTGGTGGACCCACGATGCTAGCGACATGGATGGGGAAACGATGACGGGATGCAACATTGGGTATGAACAGCAAGAGGACTTGCACCGGGTGTCAAAACGAGGAGCTGCGAGAGTACGGATGGCAACGGGTCTCCTCCCCATGGGAGAGTGGCTTCTCATACCCATCCCTATTTAACAATTGGGGAGACTTTTTTCCCATCACATCCGCGTCGGCTTCAGGGTGGGAGCGGATTCCCCATTAATACAAGAAGCTAAATTCAAACGATCTTGTCAAGATTTCATTATCTTATATTTTTTTATAGACGAAAATACACAACTTGTATAACGTGCATATGGTAAAATGACAAGAAATTAGTATCACATGTTAAATATTATTAATATATACGACTCTAGATTTAGAATGTACTACGTGTAAAAGCATATCAATTTTATTATAATTATATAACGGGTATAGCGGGAACATGGATGGTGAGTCCTTTTAATCCCCATCCCCATTTAAATGGCGGGGATCAAAATTCTATGTGCTTGTCCCCTAATAGATGAATTCACCACGTGTATGGGGGGAGAGGAGGCCCCATTGTCATCTCTACGCGAGAGCAAGGTGAGCCCATAGGTATCTGGCTTATCTAACGCGGCGTGGAAGAAACCAGCGTGTGATATATAGGGCGTCCTAGAGGGACGTCAGGGAGAGCTCGGCGACAAGTTCCACAACCGTGGTGGGTTTGTCGCGGCGGTGGATGGCATCAGGGATGCCAAGCTTGACGGCGCACCATATGGGCCATAGACTTGGTCTAGGCGAAAACATGTGGCTCCACAGCTCGGACTGTGTTTTGAGTAGCTCATCGTCTATAACATGGTTGGAGAGTCGAGGTTAGTGTTGTGATTAGTTTTGACTTTAGAGGCATGACCTTCTTTTATAAATTACGGCTTCGTTTGCATAGTCTAGATACTACATGGGCGACCAATTTGAATTCACACCACCTTTTGTTTTGAACCGACGTCACCTAGTATATGGTGTCAGCAGGAGAGCTGCTAAATTTAGGAAAGGCATTGCAAGTGCCAAAGCAGAAGGGCTGAAGGCGCGATCTCTTTGGATTGACAAATTCACCTATGTCTTTTCTATTCCTGGATGATGGAAGAGTTGCAAGAAAAAAAATTGTTTGTTTTTTCCTATAGGATTTATAGAAACTGTTTGTTTTTTCCATACCAGAATTTATAGATATGCATTTCACTCCGATTATGTGCCTTGTATCATCGGTGAAGATTCACTCCGATTATGTGCCTTTATTTGATGTGCTCTTTTCTGAAAATTGTGATATATATTTAGCATAGTCTGACACACTACCATATCATTTCGATACTAACACGATCCTATGATGCGGATACGATTGCAAGATCTGATCCTGCGGAAGCGGAACTGAGACGATCCTATTAAGACTAGCTGAGTGCCCGTGCGTTGCCACGGGATATAAAGATGTCACAACGACATGTGGTTTCTATTTGTGCAACGAAAAGTACAAATTGTCTCTCCCTTTTCTTTTTGTCTAATTTTTTAAGTTTAGCAAATCGAAGAAATGGTCCTCGGATATAGTGAGAGATGTTGAAATATTAAATATCTTATTTACAGATAGTGCAGTGACTCTGTTTGTCTCTCCTTACTTTTCGATGACAACAAACTAAGAGTGGCGTTTTGGAGGCCAAGCTCCATGGAGCTCGATATTTGAATAATTTAAAACCACTATTTGAAAGTTTCAAAAAATTCATAAAAAAATTCTAGGTGTAGATAATGTCGAGATTTACCACTGTGCAAAATCTCAATGAAACAATAGTTATATTTGCGCAAAGAAACAAATATGTTGTATATATGAGAAAATAAGATTTAAAATAAAGATGTCCGCTTATTAAACTTCTCCCATATCTAACATATATTTGCTAAGAACATATATTTTTTGTGACCCAAAAATCACAGAAAGCTAGGAGATGTACATCATGTATTTTACACACGCAAATAATAAAACATGCATGCACTGACCTACCTCCGGTCCCTGAATGCATTCCTCATGTTCAGGATTCAGGCTGACTGCTAAGCTTGCCTAACACGTGGTGCTGATCCTCCAACGCCGGCCCTTGCATCCGACGCAGCGGCGCTGCCCTTGTTGCTGCTGTTGCCGTTGTCGACCCAGTCGCCGCCCAAGCGCAGCATCGACCTCATGTGGCGCAGTTCACATCGTGCTGCCTCCGTCGCCCGTCGATCAGGTCGCCGCGTGAACGGGCACGGTCCAGGCCGCAATCCTCTACACCGTCCCATCAAGTCCGGCCACCCGGTGCAGCTGCTAACCCGGCCATGGCAGGCTGGACCGCTGGAGTCAACAGCTTCATCTGCCACTGCCCTCATTTCTACATCACGGCTATTTGAAAAAGGGAAGACTTCGGCCAGCTGGGAAGACACCGAAGGTGTGGATGAGGAGCTCTTCCTCGAGCGGAGGTGCTTCGGTTGTTGGAGAACTAAAATCGGACCGGCCCGGGGTCGGTAGGATGCGACGGTCAGACCGCCGGAGCTCCATGCGAGGGAGGACGGGCACGGGGGCGTCAGATGCCTCTCCCAGCCACGAGATGGTGCGGCGCGCACGAGTTGTCGCGGCGGCGGCCGTCGCTGGCGGAGAAGCTAAAAACGTTTTGACTGGGCCGGTTTTGACCAGGGAAAGCTTGCTCTATGGGCCACCATCGTTATTTTTATGACTGGGCCGTTCACGACTACGAAGCAAGACCTAGTACCGGCAAGCGACTTACGAAGCAACAGGTACGACCGCCACGGTTACGTATATTATATAGTAGAGATATACCGACAACCGACAACATTTGCTGTGATATAACTTACCAAAAAACATCCAGAAAATAACATGGCCTTTTGGGCCTAATACTCAACTGCCTTGGGCTTCAGCCCAACTTAAGCTATCTTCCCCTACCTCCATAAATTCAGAGAAATCCTCCAAGGAGTGAATGCAAACCCCAAATCACAACCACACTCCGCCGCCGACGATGCCTCCCGCCACCTCCGTCGTGACCACGGCCTCCTCCATGTCCTCCTCCGACATCAGCCTCCCACCATCCCCGTCCCCCTCACCTCCCCACGACCCCTACTCGTTCGCCTCCTCGGACGAGATCAGCTCCGCCCCGCCGGCCAAGAAGAAGCGGCCGTACAGGAGGCTCGGCACCGAGGTGCGGCCGGGGACCTGGCCGGCCGCCGACGAGCTGGTCCTCCTGGAGGCGATGGCCTCTCACAAGGAGCAGCACGGTCGGCTCCCCAGCCGCCCCGAAATCGCCGCGGCCGTCGCCGGCAGCCTCCCGCACGTGAGCGCCGAGCAGATCAGCACCCGCGTGGGTCTCCTGCGCCAGCGCTACGACGCCTCCGTCCGGCGGCTCAGGCGCGGCACCGTCCCCGTCACCGACGACGACGTCCGGATCTTCCGCCTCTCGAAGCGCATCTGGGAGGGCGAGCCGAAGAGGAGCCGGCCCCGCGCGGAGCCGCACCGCGAGCGGAGGAGCTTCGAGGAGCTGGAGCGGATGTACCCGTGCCTGGCCGCTGAGGTGCAGGCGATCGACGCCCGGAGCGGGCAGCCCGGGATGATGAGACACGCGTTCGGGATGATGGGGGACGAGCAGGCCGCGGTGCTGGAGGCCAAGGTGAGGAATCAGCGGGTCGAGCAGATGAAGGCCGATGTGCGCCGGGGCGAGCTCAGGAGCGCGGTGTACGAGGCGTTCATCAGCGCCATGGAGGAGTGATCTGGTTCCTCTCCTCTGAAAGTGTAATCAATCTCTCTGAACAAATAATCTGCCATGAATGATCTCGCATTTTCTCTTTCATAAAGTGTGTGTATGTGATCTGAGTAAGGCAATTGACACACTACGGTTAAGCTTTTTTCAGAATCAGGAAGAACTGGCTTTGTTACATGCTAATAGCGTCTGTCCACCATACTGTATTTTACGTCAGTAATACGAGTGTGTCAGTGAAATTTCTGCCGCTGGTCGTCAGCGAGCTCTCCCCAGTTGACATTCGCTCTGTTAAAATGACAATCGGCACGAGTCGATCGGCGTCAAAGACTCGGAGATGCTGTACCCAGCTCAAGAGTCGCGGCACACTGCCACTGCTGATACCTTGTTCGAAATGTACACTTCTGCAAGATAGGCAATCTCTCTGAGTATAAAAAATTAAAAATACTCACAGCCCGTTTGTTCAACTGCTAGGCATAATCCACACCATGTGAATTGAACATCAGGAGCTATCTACAGCAACGCGCGTTAGATGGGAAAATACATAGTAACAAAGTTTGCTTAAAATTCGACAAATTGGACTTTTATTCCCAACAGTTCAAAAGGAGTTCATCTGTACACTAGAAAACAACCTAAATCTTCCGCCTCCGGCCGCCGCAGCTCTTCATTCTGAGGTTTGATAGAATGAACAGCTGATTTCATGGCATCGGTGGTGATCTTGCAGCTCGTTTATTTCCGTAACCACATAAAGGTCAGAACTTCCAAAAAAAACACCTGCGCCACTGGCGTCGGCTTTACTGGGCGAGGGCGAGGGCCCGCTCAATCTCTTCGAGAGATCGCCCCTTGGTCTCGACCACGTTTCCAGCTATGTAGAGGACCGCAAGAGCACACACAGATGCGAATCCCAAGTAAACGGTGCTGATTCCAAACTTGTTAACGACGCTCAGGAAGTACAGGCCAATAAAGAAGTTGCATATCTGCAAAGAGAAATAGAAACATATCATGATTCAGTCATGACGGTATATATGTGCACACGAAAACATTTTAATTATCCCACGACACTGATCATCTTAGCAAGCAGAAGGGATAAACTGTGTTCAGTGTGTCACTGTTACAAAATGAAGCACAATGTAATTTTTTTCCAATTTCAACTATCTACCGAAGTAGAAGGGATGTATAGTATCTAAAATCAATCAGACGTCACCTAATGCACAACCGATGACTCCCTTGTATTAGACAATAAACAAGACATGCTGCTATAGAAGGATATAAAATACGACTGAGTGGCGCAAATTTCTGCATGTCAAAATGTAACCACTAGAGACTTACCCAGTGCATGCCCAGCGATAATGCAACAGCCTTGGCCCTTATTCTGGAGGCAAATATTTCAGGAAGGAGCAGTGCTGGAACAGGGCCAGCTCCAAGAGCAAAAGACAGCACATACCTAAATTTCAGAAGATTTCAAGTCAAAAGACTCGAATTAACAAAAGGATCGGCACAGGGCCATATTAGGTGAATGTAAACCACTTACAGCACAGTGCCAACAACAGCAAGTGTGCCCGAATAAGGTGCCAAAGCCTTCCAGGTGAAGGACAGTGACAAGAGTAACATCGATGCAGCCTTCAAGAGAAAAGAAGAGGTAAATTTGCAAGTCATTTCTATATTGAGAAACGCTAACACACATGGTTTAATACCATTCCAGAAAAGCTTGTTATCAGAAGGCTCTTCCTTCCTTGCTTGTCCATCAGTGAAGATGCAATCATGGTGCCTAGGAGAAATACATATACACCTCAGGAAAAGCGTTGAAAGTTACAACTTAAATAATATTGACAACATTGAACTAACCAAAAACATTGGCAGCACTGACAAGAGCACTCGCTGCAACATCAGATGCAATGCCAGCACTGCGGAACACTGATGTAGAGTAGTATACAACAGCATTTATACCAGCAAGTTGCTGGAACAAAAACAGTGCCGCTCCCATGCTAACAACTACGAAATGAGAAACATATCAGAACATATGAAGCAAAATTTCTTCATAATAATCAGTTATGATACAGGCAGTAATAAGAGAACAAAAAAAAGTGTATACAGTGCTAGCCAAGTTATGTAGCCTCTACAGAATCAACTTCCAGCCTGAGTACATGATATTCATGGCATTGTGTACTGTCAAGAACATGATTGTAGCGACAGTTTTGCTATGAAAAGTTCTAAGCGACTCCTGAGTTCATAGTTTAGATCGTCCAACTATTCAAATATAAGCATAAAAACCATTCTAATATCTTAAACATTTGTGTGCATTTGTTTTGTTTTCATAGATGATAGACGGAAGTTGCTCTGCCCAAACCACGTGCATCTACAAGATTCAGGACTTATAAGACACACCCATTTTTATCAGTAAGTTTTTGGTACCAAGTCATTGACTTGAGGAAATGTCAGATGCTAGCAGTAAAAGGGTATTGGAAAACAATTTCGTGGTGACATGGCGCAAAATTTAGAAAACCAAAAGAAGTCAAATTTGATACAGACTAGCAAAAATACCTTTCCAATAGCGTTTGCTGAAAAGATCAAACCAGCTGGCATCTGCCTCATTAGATCCCTGCCCACTAGATCTTAGGTCATACATAACTTCAGTAACCTTTTCCTTCCCATACAATTTTTTTATGGCTGCTTCTGCTTGAGGAAGCTTTCCTTGCTGTAGTTAAATCACACAAAAGTTATTTGCAAGTGTTGTGTTGCCCCCTGAGTACGAAATATGGTGAAAGAATTTGCACAACACAAACCTGGAATAGCCAGCGAGGGCTTTCAGGTGAAACGGCCATTCCTAGAGCCAGCAAAATAGATGGAACTACTGAAATTCCAAACATTGTCCTCCACCTGATTACACACAACCACAAACAGATAAAACAAACTGAACAACACATCTGTTTATCATGCCAAATTTGTTGTGATTTGCATCTCTTGTTATTTCCTATATATTAAATGGGTACAAAACATGATTTGTCGTTTCAAACTTCCTTTCTTACAATTGAATTTGTTCCCAAACAAATTAAGATTAGGCCCCCTTCTAATTACGAAAAAAAAGTCTTGAGAATTCAGAAGTTGGTAAATAACATGATTTTTTGCACAAGCACAAGAAAGTTTGAAAGGCGACAATGGAGTGACAGAAAAGAAATAGGACAGGAGGAAACTCACCAAGCAGGATTTTGTGCCAGCGGCAATCCAGCTACCAAAGCTGCAAGAATTCCAATGCAGATAAAAAGCTGATTAACCGAACCAAGTGCTCCTCGTATTTCAGTTGGTGAAATCTGCAACGTGCAAATAGCTCAGCTGGGGAAGTTCAACATCACAGATGGTAGTTGCTGACAGTGATTGCAATAATTTTGATACAAAACCTCAGATATGTAAAGGGGCACAAGAGCAGAAGAGATCCCAATGCCAATCCCAGCAAGTAATCGGCCAATAATCATTGTGCGAACATCTTGAGCTGTTGCGCTACAAATGTTTTACGGGTTAGATTTACACAGCAATAGTATGCCTTGAACATTAAATTGTTATAGCTGTGAACTGAGCCTCAAAACACACCTCAAGAATGCACCTACAGCAAGAGGGATTGCATCCAGGATAAATGTCCGTGTTCTCCCTAATTTATCAGCCAAAGCACCTCCAGTAAAAGAACCTACTGTAGCGCCAGCAAGGGTTGTGCTAACCACCCATCCTGAGTGAAAGGCAGATGCATTGTAAAGCATAAGGCAAAATAATACCTCATGGAACCATGGTATGAAGTCCTAGCGTATATATTATTCTTACCCATTCAAAAATTAGTATGCAAACAGTGTGTTGCAAAAGAAAAGGTTGTACAGAACTGATCTGAAATTTCATATGTCCCCGTTGCAGACACGGACAGAAGGCTATGTAGTAAAAAAGGTTCAAAAACTACAGTACAACTATTGAAGCATGGCTTATATGTTGAGCAGGTAAAAGAAAGCCATACCTTGTAACACGGCATTTTCAGCTATCCCAAGATCTTTCGAAAGATACTCAAGTGCGCCATTGACCACACTAAAGCACATACAGTCAAAATGAGAGATTCAATTTTGCTAGACATTGTTATATATCAAGTAAATTCAGAATAGGAAACTGTGCTTCACTATACAGTAGAGTGGAAAGTAGAACATACCCAAGATGGTAGCCAAACAAAATTGCCCCCAAGCAAGCAACGCCAACATATGGCAGAACATTTCCAGAAGATTTGGCTTGAACCTTGTCCGGCAGAATATCCTCGGGGTCAACTGGATAAGATAGTGCATGGGTCGAGATTAGTTGACATGTTTGAAAGTGTATTTCAGTACAAATTTGCAGAAACAAAGGTACGGACAACACATGGACAACTGCTACAAGGTTGGAAACAGTATCACAACGGTCTAACAGTTGACACAAAGTTGGTAAAACACTCAAAAATGTATGTTGCCTATTTCCCCCTTATAATAACACATTATACTTCAATAACCCCCAGAAGAGCACCGTACAAATAAATCCGGGTGATACACCGCCATGGTCACTATGTAAAAACTAACTAACTACAGTCTGCATGCACAGCGGTGACAGCTCTTTTACCAACGGCGTGCATAATTTGGAGCATACTATGCAACACAACACAAGGACACTCCCATGATAGTACATCAGAAGCTGGATCACAAGCTGAATCTGGGACAGAAAATGTCAAAGCCCGGTGCCAACCACTACCCAGGACGATGACACCTGCTAGGCTGGTAGTACTACAGAGTCCAAACGCATCCGTGCCCCCAACAATCCACAACGAAATCCACACCAAAATTGCCGTCCGACACAGCACGCTTGACCCTCCGTCATATTCCGTATCCAATACTCACAGACACACGGGGAATCTAGCTTGCAGTAAGCCAAGCCCTAACAACCAGCCCCAGATGGCAGAAGCCCCCAATCAGTGACCACGCAGGACGGCGGGAGTAGCGAACGACGCACCTCCGGCGGTGGCGCTCACGCGGCCGTAGCGCGGGCTCCGGAAGACGGCGCCGGTGGCTTGCCGGCCCATCTCGAGCCCCGCGAGATCCTCCGCCCGCGACCTCACGCCGCAGCAGAACCCGCGGCCCTCCGGCATCCGCACGACGCTCCTGCTCCCGCCGCTACCAGGCGACGACCTCCGCTCGCCACCTACGACGCCGACGCCCTTAACGGCGCACCGCATCATCATCTTAACGGCGCGATGGGGCCTGCCTGCCTGTACGTTCCTGCGATCGCACACCACCTCAGGAATCAGTATTACTTTTCCGTAAAAAATTAGGATGGAGAAAAAACTCGCGGTAAATCGGGGAGTTGACTATGGGGACTAGAGTGGAGTACGTGGGAGTGGAAAACGACCTCGTACCTTGGAGTGGGATTAATGGCCTCCCGATTGGCCGGCGTCCCCTCTGCTGTGCTCGCGAGTGGATGCGGAGGATGACGGAGAGGCGGAGGAGGAAGACGACGAGTGGGAGCCAGCGAGGATATCGTCGTCTCGAGATCAGTGGCGGAGCCAGGCATGAGCTGTGTAGTCAGCTGACTACACAGCTTTTTGCCTAATTAACACATAAAGCATGAAGAAAAAATTAAAAAATTATACAAATAGGTGTATTTGACTACACAACTCTATAATGACAACACAAGGTTGAAGTTCTGGCTCCGCCACTGCTCGAGATCCGATAGTTCCGAGGGATCCCGCTGGAATTCTTCTTCTTCCTTCTTTTTCGAGGTTTTTTTTTCTCCTAAATATTTTCCTCGGCGCGAGCGAGAGCGATACACGCGACGTGCCGTGCTGGCGACGACGTGTGCATTGGATAAGGATACTGTCAGCAAACCGATGATGGGTCTGGATCACGAGGATATATCCTAATCGTGGCTTGGATAGGCTGGTCCAGGCCTTGTTGGGTGCTTCGGCTCTGGGCTAGCTTTGCTTTCTACTCTACATAACTCGGCCCGTATGGCTGTAGAATCAGCTAGGCCCGAATCTCTTACTTCGGTGCTTGGTTCCTCACTTTCATTTTTTGTTTTCTCTCCCCAACATCACCGGTTTACATTTTGTGCCTGGCTAAAGATTTAGGAATGCGACTTGGCACCCAATACAATGACTCTCATATCGGTTTACATTTTGTATAACGTTAATATAAAATAGGTGGCAAAATAATAATAATAATAATAATAATAATAATAATAATAATGTGTGTTTTTTTGCACACTTTAGTATAAAACCAACATGTTTTGTTTTTACAATACATGTAAAGAATGACGTAGAATAGATAAAGGCCAGCATAGATTTGTGGAACACATTAGTAGCATACAAAATATAAATTGGACATCAGAAATTTAACTCTCTGTATCGTATGGAGCACCCATGAACTCACTACCGTTGTTGTATTGCCTAACTGTTGGAGGTTCCATCATCGAGGAATAAGACTCGATGATGGAGTGATATAAATATTTCTAAGCTAAAAGAGATGGTACAAATGTAACTATTACCTTTTTGACAAACCACGGGGTTGAACCGGATAGTGGAGTCCCAATGAAGTTATAGCTAATCACTGACTCGGGATGCATTGTGTCAGTCACAAGCAATCAGATAAACCAATAAAAGGGACATATTAATGTATTTCTTGTGTATTACCTCAGTTACAACGGTGTGATCTGGAGGTGCTGACTAGTCTTCACATAATACGTTGTAACTCTTCTTTGTCCTTGTTTGTGTGCAGGTTTGATAAGTATCAAGAAGATAAGAAGATTCAGAAGTTTAGCTTAGGTTTTTTCCTTTGTAATTTATGTAATGTATTGTTTGTAAAATTCCAATGTAATAACCTTGTAAAAAATATTTGAGATAAGTAATAAAGATATAAAAAATTATACTTGTGAATTCTCCTTTAATTTGCATGTGTTTGAATGAATGTGACCCTTGTCAAGAATTTGAATTCAAATATTAAATTTTGAATTATGATTTGTAAATTATGAATTTGAGTTATGTTTTGGAGAATGAGATAAGTGATAAGATGTAATCGTCTACTGATGATCACTTCATATTTGAAATAATTTGACCAAAATATAGTCTAAATTTATCTCAACCCCTCTCGACTAACCCTAGTCGAGTGTTGATCACTTCGACTCCTTTTTTCACAAAAGCGAAAAAAAATTATACCATTCCAAATGCATTTTTGTAGAGATGCGCAAATCTAAATTCTACGCCTCGAGATGCTAAAACTACGGGTTCTTACACATATGTGGTCCACTCCTCCTCCCATTAGAATAACTAGAACGACACTCCGCGCGTTGCAGCGGGTATCTCTTAAGAATTTTAATAAAACGCATGAAATCTGAAGTTGACAAAAGAAATATGCAAGATTTAGTTAATCATGGCAGTCAAGAGGCTAAAAATTTTAGACATCGAATGTATGTGTGGTTTATAATTTAAAGATCGTTATGCTTTAGGGGTGTATTTGATTGATATAGATAAGATTATATCAACGGGTTGAAGAAACGTATGTTGTGGATGACTTGCATGAAGAAGACATGCACATTGCCGCATAATATTTTTAGAAACTTTTTGAGTGAATACATATAGAAGAACCAATAATTTCGAATAACAATTGTATGAGTTTCATCATTGCAATTTTTTTGGCAAAACATTCACGGGCGAAAGTAATGCCGGTGTTCTACTCTTACACATGATTTACTGGTTTAACAACATAGCGACATGGTGTCATTTGAACATAAAAAAATGATGTGGATAATTTGATGGGCCAAAAAAAGATGATGTGGATGCATGCATGTAG
Source organism: Poa pratensis (assembly GCA_947311845.1). Lineage (NCBI taxonomy): Eukaryota > Viridiplantae > Streptophyta > Magnoliopsida > Poales > Poaceae > Poa > Poa pratensis. The sequence continues at coordinate 34,824,914 of CAMZMU010000108.1, read as the reverse complement.
AGATATAAAATATTTAATGAAAGTTAGTGGGATGACATGGACAATTGATTGGTTAAAAGAGCAAGTGATGTGGATAGCTTGCATGTGGAGATATAAAAATATTAATTATACTTAGTGGGGTTTTACTTTATAAGAAGTATAGATGTGAACTCATGGATTTTGTATGTATTAGGTTTATGGCAGTCGTTCGTGTTATATTCAATCAGGGTGGCTTGCAGCATGATAAACGGATTCAAGATGCCTAGTTTCTTAGTGGTTGATCCATGTGGCCACTTTGGCCATTGAGCGAGTTGTAATTTTCCTTTTTTTTCTTGATACTCTTAAATTTTGTAATAAAATGAGTCTGTGTGCATGTTCACGATGCAGAGGTCAGGACTATGTTCCCATTAAAAATATATACAGACAACAAAGGCAGGTACATATTTTATGACCAATCAGACTTATCTAACTCTAACATGAAAGTTAACCCAGCTAGCTAGATATGTTTGGATTATTTTCTAAACATTGACATAACTAAAGGTGATGTTAAACCTCCCATCTAGCCACCACTAGGTGGAGAGATAAAATTTTCATGTTAGCCTCCGTTAGAGAAGAAAAAAAACCAAGAGAGAAGTGGATGAGAAGAAGTTGAAGTAGGAGTTTGCGAACAAATACCGAATGATTCCCACAAAATTGTTAAGTCTAGATCCACTATCGGGTCTCGTTTAATCTGTGGTTTTACCATCTTTGATAAGATTGTTCCGATCACCATTTCTTGTGACACAAATCTTGTTGTTGCATCCAAGATGTATGATATCTTAATGTATGAGATTCTCTCGTGCTCTCTCGAGAGAGGAATTGTTCTATCTCAGTTTTGATGATAGCGAAAAAAGTTTTTCCATGTACAAAATCTGGTGTGTATTTGTGTTGATTTGCTACTATAGTTTTAAGTCCGGAGAACTTATTCGTTGGATCAGTTATTGGCTCTGTGAGCTCTCACTCGTTGAGTTCATATTTTCTCCATATATGTTGATATATATGTTTCCTTACTTCAAGAGCAATGATCCTTAAAGATACTTTATAATTAAGTGGTGTCGTAGTTATTCTTTAATTTCGCTGCGTATTTTTCTGATCACTTAGAAATGTGCTAATTCTGCTATTGGAAGGAGAGGGAACCAATGGGAAAGTCACCTGACTTGAGCATCGCATTCCTGAGCGAGGGGACCAATGGGAAAAGTCACCTGAGCCCTGAGGGAGGAGGCATGGAGCATCTAAGGCTGCGCACGGTTAACCGAAAACCGAGAAACCGAACTGAAAAAATCGAAACCGAACCAAAATTGTGGTTATTTTGGTTTCCGGTTAAGGTTACGGTTAGTAAAATAGCTAACCATATGCCTTGCGGTTAATACGGTTAATAACCGAAAACCGAATGGTTAACCAAAAAAAACCGAAATGCCTATTAACTTTTATTAATTTGCTACTTTTATTGACTTTTATTAACTTTACGGGTTACTTGTAGCATGTGATTTGCTACTTGTATAGACTTTTGTTAACTTTATGGGTTATTTGGTTACTTTGGATCATATGCCTATTAATTTTATAGTATATTCTGTTATTTTGTAATATATGGCCACAAAAAGAAATTGTCATTTTAAAATTCGCGTCAACTTAGGTTAATTTGGTTATTACCGAAACTGAACCGAAATTAAATGGTTACTAGGTGAATGTCCGTGCCTTGCTACGGAAAACACATGAATAGGCGAACATACCCAATCAAAAAATCGTCATAGTTGAATGACAAGTTTCTTTACCAGAAGAGCAAACAAAAATATATATATGAAATTTCCTATATAGAAAGATGTAGCATGCCGAATTTCAAAAATTATAATACACTACTTTTTTTGACATGATAATACACTAATTTGCTCTCAATATATTTTGACAAAACATACCCAACTAATTATCTCATATTATCTTTACAATAAAATCAAAGTTGGTGGTACGTCGTTTTTTATTCTTACGTTGTTGCCCCCCCCCCCCTCCCCCATGTTCTGCCCCACCCAAAAAAATCTGGACTCCGATCGGTGGGGCACTAAAATCTACTCCTCCCCCCGACTCGTAGCCAGGAAACCCTAGCGCAGTACCCGCTCCTTACTTGCATGCACTCTAATCATCTGCATCCCTCTTCCCGACCTGTCGCCACCACTTGCCTTGCTCTTGCCGCCTCTTAACTCGCCGCTCGGACGCACATCTTAATTTTGCCATTCCTTGTCGCCTCTTTACTTCTACAACGGTGCATCGCTCACCCACCACTTACCATCACCACCACCCGACATCCTGGCGGCGGTGTTCGGGCGACGACGAAAACAACCATGGGCACGACAATGAGGTGTGGGTGATCCAATGAGGGCTCACACGCAGGTACCCGATAGTGTACTCGGTCACGACACCCATGTCACCGCTCAGCTTCATGCATGCTTCTACTGTCGACGCATCGGACCGCCTCGAGGTGTGGTGACTCATGGGCATCCTAGAGATCATCGCCATTGTGTATTGTGTACATCAGATCTTTGATACATTGGTCAATCCGATGTGATTTGGGGATGGTATAATACCTTGTAAATGTTTTCCTAAGGCCCCGCTTGTCTCTTTTGTTGATTATATGCCAATTTTTCCCGGGTCCTACTTTATTTACAGCGGTATAGTAACTTGCATTTGCACGAGAAAACCAACGGAAAACGAAACTTCTAAGCAAAGAAGTCCTTTTATAAGTTTATCGCGTCGTATGTTAAGCACAAGTTAAGTACAACACAACAAACATGGGAAAGGATGAGTGACATGGGTATACATATCGGGTACCCTACCATGAGGGTATCTGGTGCACGTGACGACTAAGGCCCAATATCGAAGAGCCTACTCGAAGCCCAAGACAAGAGGCCCAAGAAGATGGAGTACCCTCCAAGACTAGACATAGGCATAGTCGGTTTAGGCTTTCCTTATGTGTAAACTAGGTCGGTTACAAACTCCCGAGACCCAGCCTATTTAAAGGCTGGGAGGGGTACCGATCTAGGACCAAGCCATCACGAACCACCAAAGCTCTTGCGAGATCATCAACTCGCCGGAGCTCCCCTGTAATCGCATAATCCACAATCAATACCAGACAAGCAGGAAGTAGGGTCTTTACCTCCACCCGAGGGGCCTGAACCTGGGTAAATCTTTGCCTCTGCTTGTCAGCCGACGAAACTACCAGTACTACCACGTTCTCTCCCCATAATCTCAACCCTAGGTCCTTAACCATGGGATTTGATGAGGGTACACCTCGTCAATTGGCGCCGTCTGTGGGAAAGAATAGTGCTGGACTCGCGGTTTCTTCGGTTCCATCGGAAAACGGCGACTCGCCGATCGGATCTACAAACGGCAACTCGCCGGCTGCATCGACAAACCAGAACTCGCCGACTCAGGCGGCACACGGCAACTCGCCGGCTCACTCGACAAACGGCAACACGCCAGCTTCACCCGCAAAAAGCACATCGGATCCTCTGATGGATTTCGAGCCACACTCGCCAGGATTCCAGGAGGCCTTCTCCGATCTCGAGTCAGGTTTGGGTTTAACCGTTGGTTCGTTCAATTTTTTCGTCAACAAGCTTGGTGTGCAGGACTTGACGGATCCACGCCAACTCGCGACTTTCGCACCCGAGGCTCCATCGGCTGCGGCTCCTTCGACTGCGGATCTTTCCACTGCGTCCATACCATCATCGACCCTCCAAGCTTGTTCGTCTGCAACAACCATGTCCACACGAGAGATGCGCGAGCTCATTGAAGAGCTCCAGGGCGAGGAGGCCGAATCAGCATACCGCACAAACGATCCCGAGCTGGATCTCCCACTCGAGGATAGTTTCGACTGCGGGATCTCCCTCAGCGACTTCGACGACCTCGAAACTCATATCGACAACCACGTCGACTCCGAGATCTGCGCCAACAACAACCTCGACTCGAGGCTCATAACAACCTCGCCGACGCCGAGATGGGCATAGGCGACGAAGACGTCGACTGCGAGATCCGTCCAGACGAACCACTCGATGAACATACAGGCTCAGACATGAGCCTCGATGAAGATGTCGAGTCTATGACGGGACTCGAAAGTACATACATATGCCCTCGGGTCATACCCCAACAGGTCTATGTGGCCATCGCCGCAGAAACATCAGAAACTGCGGCCAGTCGCAGGCCTACAGAATTCCCGTGCACAGTCACTATGCCGGACGGAGCCACAACCCTCACAATCACTGCTGAGATGGCAGCAAAAGCAGATAAAGTTATCAAGGAGTGCACAATGATGCCAGCAGACGCAACACAAGAAGAGATGTTGACCTTCCAGTACTTCAACTGGCAGGAGTCACTTCGACTGAAGCAGATAAGAGCCACACTCGAAGAACGCAAAAAGCAAGCTAGCTTGTCGAGTGTGCGCAGAAGACAGCTCTCCCTGAGCTCCACCGGGCGAGCAGACACAGGACGCAGATCAAGGTTGTCACACCTCTCGCCAGGCGAGAAGGCGGCACTCACCCGCAACTTAGGCAACTCCTTCATGACATACGATGAGGAAGGACTGCCGGTGCCCAAAATAGCAGCAGGTGCTCTCTACACCGCTGCAGCATACCTGGAGGCAATCAAGCCCCCAGCGGATGACCCCAACGCAAAACTACACCGCCAACAGATCAAATCACTCGCCTTAGCTGCAAAGGCCATACGCCAAGTTCCCAGAACTCCAGGTGGGAGTCGAGACCGTGCCCTAGTCGACGCACCTCGGGAAGAGCATAATCACAGTGGTCGTCGCCACCACTCGAAAGAAAGAAGCGGCTCGCGAAGGCGCAGGTCCAGGAGCAGATCACGCAGATCATACAGTAGCGACTCATACTCTGATCGAGAGCCTGAGCCACATGGAGCTCTGTGCTTCACTCGACGCATCCGCGAGACACGGATGCCCAAAGGATTCAAACTCACATCCGAACAGCCCAAGTACACGGGTCGACAGGAACCTTCCGGGTGGCTGGAAGATTACAGGCTGGCAGTTGCGTGCCAGCGGGGCACCCACACTACAGCCATGCAGTACATACGACTCATACTCGAAGGCACAGCTCACGACTGGCTCAAGGCCCTACCTCCATCAACATACGACTCATGGGATCACTTCCGCAGGGATTTCATCAAAAACTTCGAGCCTCTATGTGAGCGCCCGAAAACATTCGAGGAGCTGCGGGCCTGCGTTCAGCGTTCATACGAAGCGTTGAGGTCATACATCAGACGATGGACTGAGATACGTAACTCAGTTGGAGTAGTTTCAGAAGATATGGCCATGGATGTTTTCGTCATGGGCCTCGCCAGGCGAGACCTCAAAGAAGCACTTGGCCGCCAAAAGCCAAAATCTGTAGCCCACCTCCTGCAGATCGCGACTGAGTGGGCAGATGGAGAGGATATGGCACGCACCACACGCGGGTCCTCACCCCGTGACAAACACGAGAATAGCAGTCGAAGCCATAGAGACTCGTACAGAGACGACCGAAGGCGCAAACGTTCAAAACGTCATTACGACGACGACAGACCCGAATTCATGGCGGCTGGGTTCTCCACACCCCGCAATGATCAGGACAGAAGCGATCGACGGTCGGAAGAGCGAGACAGTCGAGACGACCGACGAGACAGTCGAGATGATCGGCGAACAGTCGAGATGATCGTCGCGATGGCCAACGCAGTGACAGCTACAAGAGGAAGGATTGGCGCAAGTCACGGGCACAATCTGAGCGATCATTCGAAGAAAAGATGGACGCTGATTGCAGATTCCACCTGTACAAGGGGGACGATGGAAAACTGCGGTCCAACCACTCGATGAGAAACTGCAGGGAGTTCGACCAGATGGCGACTGATTACGTAAATCGCAGAAAGGCAGCAGCCGCACAAGCACCTGCACCCGTGCCTCAGCCAAACAACGTGCCTGTTCTGATGGCACCACCTCCACCACCACAGCCTGCCCCAGGCGGAAATCTCGCGGGTGCCATACAGCCCGTGCCTCGGGTGGACGAACCACAGTACCCTCCGCCCCAAGGGCAGATGTACATGATACAGAAAGGTCGACCTTCCAACAGGGAGCAAAAGCTTCGCACTCGACAGGTAAACATGGCGGTCATGTCACCGCCTGCGGTGACAGAGTACTTGAAGGGATCTGATACTGCAATAAGCTTCAGCAAAGAGGACCACCCTCCGTCGGTTGTTCGACCAGGGCACTCTGCTCTGGTACTCGACGCGCAAATTGGAGGCTACGCCATGTCCAAGGTCTTCATGGATGGTGGGAGCGGCATAAACATCATCTTCGCAGATACGCTCCGCAAAATGAACAGGTCAGTCGAAAACCTGCCAAGATCCTCAAATACCTTCCACGGTATCGTTCCAGGGAAAGCAATAAGCCCAGAGGGCACCATACAACTCGACGTAACGTTCGGGGACAAGCACCACTTCAGGACAGAGTCGATTGAGTTCGAAGTGGTCGACTGGAAATCACAATACCATGCTATACTTGGACGCCCGACGTTCGCTCGATTCATGGCGATGCCACATTACGCATATCTCCAGCTGAAAATGCCTGGACCAAAAGGAGTAATCACAGTCAAGGGGAACTTCCAAAAGTCTGACTCTTGCGACCGAGAATTCAGCAAAATCTCTGAGATGTTTGGCATGGAAGCAACACTCGCTGATCTAGCGGTCTCCAACGATCGAACACTTATGCCAGAGCAAAAAAGGTGGCAGTCGACAGAGCATTCAGTGCCACCAACGACACAAGATCGCATCAGGTGCACCCGACAGACCCGACCAAGACAGTCAATGTCTCGTCGAGTCTACCTATCGCATAGGAAAGCGCGCTCGTCGAATTCCTCCGTGAGAACTGGGATATATTTGCATGGTGTCCAGCAGACATGCCAGGTATTCCCAGGGAATTCGCCGAGCACTCTCTCCAGCTACTTCCAGGTGCTAAACCAGTCAAGCAAACAATGCGTCGCATATCTGGCCCAAAAGAACTGCAGTCGAAGCCGAAGTCGACAGGCTACTCGCAGCAGGATTCATCAGAGAGATCAAGAAATCACAATGGGTGGCTAACCCCGTACTTGTAGAAAAGAAGCATACAGACATCCTGCGGATGTGTGTTGATTTTACAGCACTCAATAAGTGCTGTCCAAAGGATCACTTTCCACAACCTCGAATCGACCAGATCGTCGACTCCACCGCCGGGTGCGCTCGCTTATCCTTCCTGGATGCTTACTCGGGTTGCCACCAGATAAGGATGAAGGAAGAGGATGAAGAAAAAACGGCGTTCATAACCCCACTCGGGGTCTACTGCTACACCACAATGCCTTTCGGGCTCAAAAACGCAGGCGCAACCTATGCAAGATTGCCTCAAGAAGCAGATTGGGCGAAACGTCCAAGTCTATGTAGATGACATCGTCATCACCACAAGAGAAGAAGGCACGCTACTCGATGACTTGCGGGAGACATTCGCAAACCTCAAACGCTTCCACATCAAGCTCGAGGAATCAAGGCGGACCCGGAGAAAATACAGGCCATCTTGACGATGCAAAGGCCTTCAAAGCTCCACGACGTGCAAAAATTGGCGGGTAGAGTAGCAGCACTCAGTCGATTCATCAGCAAGCTAGGCGAAAAAGCACTCCCGTTCTATCGACTGATGAAGAAGGCAGATAAGTTCGAGTGGACGCCAGAAGCCGAAGAAGCCTTCACAGACCTCAAAAGAGTCCTCACTAGCCCTCCAATCCTCGTAGCACCAAGGGAACGCGAGCCACTCTACCTATTTGTCTCTGCAACTAATAGGGTGGTGAGCACTGTTCTGGTGGTCGAACGAAGAGAGGTGGGACACACCCAAAGCATACAACGTCCAGTCTATTACTTGAGTGAAGTACTCTCCACATCAAAGCAGCGGTACCCGCATTATCAGAAACTGGCATACGCCGTGTTCATGTCCTCAAGGAAGCTGACGCATTACTTCTCCGAGCACCCGATCACTGTAATCAGCACCTCAGGGATCGGGGACATCCTCACAAACCCCAATGCAACTAGGCGAGTAGCAAAATGGCTCATCGAGCTAGCACCAAGAGACATCAAGTATGACTACCCGAAGGCCATCAAAGCACAGGTCTTACCCGACTTCCACACCGAGTGGATTGAAGCTCAGCTCCCAGGAGCACCAGATGTGTCCAATTCCTGGACCATGTACTTCGATGGCTCGAAGAAAAACGAAGGCGCAGGCGCAGGTGTCATCCTCACATCACCAAAAGGCGACAAGCTCCGCTACATCCTACAAATGGGGTTCGAGTTCCCGTCCAATAACGAAGCAGAATATGAGGCTCTGATCCATGGCATGAGGATGGCTAAAGCACTCGGGTGCACTCTATTGATGATCTATGGCGACTCGAATTTGGTGGTGCAGCAAACAATGAAGGCTTGTGACGCAATCGCAGATAACATGATCGCCTACCGTGACTTGTACAACATCATGGAGGGCAGCTTCGAAGGCTGCGAGTTGCGGCACATAGGGCGTGAAAGCAATGAAGAAGCTGATAAGTTAGCCAACATTGGTGCGACCAAAGCACCAGTGCCACCGGGCGTCTTCTTCGAGCGCATAGAGCACAGATCAATCAAAAAGAAGCGGGCAACTCCTGCACCAGCCGTACCAGCCAAGAGCAAAACACCTAGCACAGAGGACCCACCAGTCGAGGTACTCCTCATCGAGCCAACTTGGACTCAACCTTTCCTCGCATACATACTCCGCGGCGAGGTACCCGAAGACTTCACAGAGTCAAGACGCGTCACTCGACGATCTAAAGCATACACTGTCATCAACGGTGAACTTTACAAACGCAGCATATCAGGTATGTTCCAGCGTTGCATAGCATTTGAAGATGGTGGTGGCTCTAGGTTGACGAGGGAATATCTCCCCGGCAATAGTGCCAGAAACAATGCTTGTACGTCACACGTCAGTTGGGAAACCCAAGAGGAAGGTATGATGAGTGCAGCAGTAAGTTTTCCCTCAGTATGAAACCAAGGTTTAATCGAACCAGTAGGAAAACGAGGTTTGCTTCGAAGGTGTTGGTGAAGGAGTGTAGTGCGGCGCAACACCAGGGATTCCGGTGCCAACATGGAACCTGCACAACACAACCAAATTACTTTGTCCCAACTTAACAGTGAGGTTGTCAATCTCACCGGCTTGCTGAAAACAAAGGGTTAAACGTATCGAATGGAAAATGATGTTTGTTTGCATAAAACAGTAGAGAACAATGATTGCAGTAGATTGTATTTCAGATGTAAAAGAATGGACCGGGGTCCACAGTTCACTTGTGGTGTCTCTCCAATAAGATAACTAACATGCTGGGTAAACAAATTACAGCTGGGCAATTGACAATTGATAAGTGCATATAACATGCATGTGTGAGCTGTGGTGTCTACTATGAGATTCATTTGGACATTACGACAAAGTACATAGACCGCTATCCAGCATGCATCTATGCCTAAATAGTCCACCTTCCGGTTAACATCCGTACCCCTTCCAGTATTAAGTTGCAAGCACCAGACAATTGCATTAAGTAATGTGCGTAATGTAAACAATACATTCATCCTTGAATAAAGCATTGCTGTTTTACCCCTAGTGGCAACAACACATCTACAACCTTAGAACTTGCTGTCACTATCCCAGGTTAAATAGAGGTTGAACCCAACTATCATGCATAAATACCCCCTCTTGGAGTTACAAGTATTCACGTGGTCAAGGCTTCAACAAGTAACGGAGAGCATGCAAGATCACAAATGACATAGACATGATAATATAATATTCAGCTCCACATAGGTATCAATATAAGTCAGATCCCAGCAAACACAACATGTAGCATTACAATAAGATGATCTTGATCATGATAGGCAGCTCACAAGATCTAAACATGATGGCACAAGTGGAGAAGACAACCATCTAGCTACTGCTATGGACCCATAGTCCAAGGATGAACTACTCACGCATCACTCCGGAGGCGGGCATGGCGATGTAGAGCCCTCCGGTGATGATTCCCCTCTCCGGCAGGGTGCCGGGAAGAGCTTCAGAAACCCCCCGAGTTAGGGTTGACGACGACGGCGGCAGCGAATATGTTTTGGATGAAAGGCTCGGTGTTTTAGGGTTTTCGCGTCTCAGGGAATAAATAGGCGAAGGGGCGATGTCGGCGGACCCCCGAGGGGCCCAAACCACAGGCAGGCGCGGCTGGGCCCACTGCCGCGCCACCTGGTGGTTTGGCCACCTCGTGGCGAGTCTTCGTCTCTCCTTCGGACTCCGTGTACGTGCTGGAAAAATAGGGACTTGGCCTTTTGTTTCGTGCAATTCCGAGAATATTTCCAGAAGTAACTTTCTGAAACCAAAAACAGCAGAAAACAGGGAACTGGCACTGTGGCATCTTGTTAATAGGTTAGTCCCAGAAAATGCATAAAAGTGATACGAGGTGTATATAAAACATGTAGCAAATGGTATAATATAAGCATGGAACAGCAGAAATTATGGATACGTTGGAGACGTATCAGATGGCCAAGCCATCCTTCGTGATATTCATGCAGGTACTTGCGGGCATCACGCCAGCAGTCGATCACTCGTAGCCAAAGCCTTTCGCGCAGGCTTCTACTGGCCCACAGCACTCAAAGACGCGGAGGACATAGTCAAAAGGTGCATCGGCTGCCAAAAATTCGCCACAAAGCCGCACGCACCCGCATCGGCGTTGAAGACAATACCATTGGCCTGGCCTTTCGCCCAGTGGGGGCTCGATATGGTTGGGCCACTCAAAAAATCCTCCCATGGAGGGCATACTCACCTTCTGGTGGCGGTCGACAAGTTCACCAAGTGGATCGAAGCAGTACCCATCACAAGTTCGACTGCCACTACAGCAGTCAATTTCATAAAATCCATCATATACCGCTTTGGTGTGCCAAGCAGCATCATCACGGACAACGGTACAAACTTCACGGCTGAGGAGTTCAAATCCTTCTGCAAAGAGCAAGATATCACGCTCAATTATGCATCTGTGGCGCACCCGCAATCAAACGGCCAAGTCGAAAAGGCCAATGGGCTTGTGACGAGTGGAATCAAGAAGCGCCTCCTGGTGCCACTCAAAAGGGCTGCGGGTGCTTGGGTAGAAGAGCTCCCGTCTGTGCTATGGAGCCTACGCACAACACCCAACGCCTCAACACAATTCACTCCATTTTCATGGTCTACGCAGAGGCAATCCTGCCATCAGACGTAAGGTTCAATGCACCAAGAGTCGAAGCATACAATGAAGAAGATGCAGATGAAGCACTCGAAGATGCAGTCGACTTGCTCGAAGAAGCACGCAACACAGCGCTAGCACGTACAGCTGTCTACCAGCAAGATCTACGCAACTATCACAGCCGTCGACTGCGTACCAGGTCCTTCGAGGTGGGTGACTTGGTACTTCGACTGAAGCAAAAGAAGGTGCATAAACTTGCTTCTCCATGGGAAGGACCCTTCATCATCACCGAGGTCATAGGTGGTGGAGCATACAGACTGAAGCATGCGAAGACCGGCGAACTCTCCCACAATCCTTGGAACGTTGCGCAGCTGCGCCGTTTCTATGCTTAGATTGCTCAGTCGCATAATGTAATAGGCTCATATGTCGGATGGCTGCAGGTTTCAGACGCGCTCTTTTCCTTACCAGGGTACCTAAGGGGACTGGAAGGTTTTTAATGAGGCGGCCTGCAGCCTAACATTCATAAATGGAATATAGTCAATAAATTCCTCATACTTTTCCTGTTACTACTCGCATAGCTTATCAGCACAAACTTAGCCACACCCGTATGCTCGGGGGCTGAGCTATCTCAAAACATAAAAGCTTTTGCTCTTCAAACACAATACTCAGCCACACTCGAATACTCGGGGGCTGGATCGTAACACTAAAACAAAGGAAAAAGTTGCTCAACCCCAATCAATCACTCGGGGGCTGAGCCTGCAGGCATAAGTTGAAGCTTCAACTCTCATAAAATTCATAACCTCACTCGAGCACTCGGGGGCTATGTAATTCATGATCTTGTAAACTGTTTCATAAACCCCACTCGATACACTCGGGGGCTGCATAATACAAGTGAACAAATATGTACTAAGTGGCAAATTTACACTCGGGGGCTGTTCCCTATACATAAATACCCTAATCTTCTGGTTCATCCTTTGCTGGAAGAACAGGGCCCATAAGTTGCGCTTGATAGCAATCAACCAATGTCCTCGCGTGATCGAATGTTTCGTCAAGGTTCGACTGGGACAAAGACGATCCAGGCACGGGTGGACGTAGCTGCAAATTTGGACGTTGACTTCGGAGATACGCCATGGTTGCGTTGGCACCGTCCACAAGCTTCTGGGTGATGAAGCCTCGAATGGAACCTGTTGACCGGAAGAGATCGAGCAACGCGTGGATTCCTTGAGGTTGTGGCCCAGTCGGAAAAACCATCTGGTTGATTCGACTGAAGGCCGACCTGCACAATTCAAGAAGCATAGTGCTCCGCCACACCCGATCTTGCAGAGTCGCAAGTATGCGTGCTCGGTGCTTGTCCAATCGAAAGTGCTGGCGGCCAGTCGTGGGTTCGTCAGTTGCCATGTTCAACTGCTCATCCACGCGAGCCTGCTCCGCCTGGAAATCTTGAACAAAACCTGCAACAACACAAGTTGGGTGAACAAAAAGAACAGGCTGTGAACTCATAAGATCAAGGCAGTCATGCTTACACTCGAGCTGTCTGTTCACGATCTCCATCTCGCCAAGCACATACTCCTCCCGTTGGGTGGGTAAAGCAGGCCTTGCCCTCATCCTTTCCAGCTCGCTTCGGGCACTCGCCAGTTCTGCTCCTGTTTCGCAAGTCGAGCCTTCATATAACGTATTACCGCGGCATCATTTGACGCCTGAGCTCGAGATCGAGAAGGGGTATGATGCCGCGACGAACTGGATGAAGTGGCGGCTGGCGTTTCTGTTCCAAGCATCATAAAAGTTTCATGAGAAACTATCACAAAGCTCAGACGAGCAACAACATACAGCTTACAAACAGAATCATAACAGGAGCATAAATTCATACAAAGGTAGCAAAAGCACATGCATACTCGCATGGTCATAAGTTTAATTACAAAGATCAAAGGCGCGGCTGCCCTACTTCTCAGAGATTGACTCTGACCTAGCCCTACTCGCACGAGCGGCGACCTCTTCTGCCCGGCGCTCCATAGTGGTCATAAAAGTTTCAGCCAACTTGCGGCTGGCTCGTTCAAATGCTTTAGGACACCAATTTCCCGCCAGGCTTACGAGGGAAAGCAGACAGAGCGGCTTCGAAGTCACCCTCTATCCCATGACCTAAAAGGAGTTTGAGGGTGGTCTCTGAGCCGCGTACCGTCAAAGTGCGGCAAAGCTCGTCATAGTCGAAGTTCCCGGGCCCAGGACGTCTGCGAAGCCATCCACAGTCGAAGGAGGTTGGCTGGAGGGGAACACATCCTTGAACACGGCGCCGAGCGTGCTCGTAGATTTGGCGAGTGCGTCCTTGGCTTGGGAAGAGACGACATCCAGGTCGTCGATGCGCGGTCAAGGGACAAATCGACACCGGTTGATCTACAGGTGTCGATGCCCCAACAGCTCCTTCAAAAAAGCAGAAGTAACAAAAATGTTACATACTATTCTGTGGCAAAAGAAGTAGGCAAAAAGTGAAAGGCTCGACTCACCGCCTACGTCTCGGGTGAGGCTCGCCAGGCGCTCAGCATAATTCTTCTCGCGCAAAGCGGCGGAGTCCTTGGCATCATTCAAGGCCTTCTTCGACTCCTCGCGCTCCTTGGCGAGTGTTCTTCTAACTCTTTAACCCGAGATTCAGCGTTTGCCTTGTCACCTGAGATAAGATGGGCAGATGTCATTCACAATCGACAAGGCAAAGACTTACAGAAACCCAAGATACTTACGGGTGAGCTGCTCCATAACAGCGCGCAGATTATCCCTCTCCTGTTCAACCTGGACAAATGCTTTGCCTGATTCCACCAGGTTGAGGTAGAAGGGCTGCACGCACACGAAACCAACATAAGCTATCCACAAATAGGTCCAGAAGGAAGACTCGACAAAAAGACACTTACGTGTTCAATCCAAGGCGCGGGCTTGGCAGCAGAAGTTCCAATTTGCGGAGTTGATGTACTCGCAATATTGGCAGCCTCAATGGAAGTGGTCGTGGCTATTGTTTTCACAACCTCAGCCGCAACAGGAGAGGCTTCAGGCTGATCTGGAGTCGAGGCTCTCACGGTTGGAGGAGTTGGAGGTCGCACAGTCTCGGCACTACAAGTGACCGAAAGGCATACAACATAAGCAAAAGTACATAACTTACTAAGTGCAAAAAGGAGCAAACCTGTGCTCTTCTTCATCCTCAGTGTCGAGCTCGTCAAAGTTTGGGCCTCCAAAAGGAAGCTGCCCACTCGACTGAGGAGGAGGGGAGCCGAGCTCAAAGGACTCACGTCCAAGGGAGCAGCTGTGGTCGTAGGAGACGGAGCTGAGTTTCCATCATCCCTCACATCCGATTCCCTCGCGGGTGAGCTCGTGGAAGAAGACAAAACTTGGGCTGCCCGACGACGCTTGCGAAGAGGAACCTCGCTAACATCCTCACTCACGCAGGCTCCTTGCCTTGTGCTTCCTCTACCCCTTCCTCTTCAACCTCTTCTGTGGGTGAAGTGGTAGCCGAAGGTAAAGGCGATTCATCCCCTCCCTTCGCTTCTACTGTCACCTCTGTTTCATAAGTTGGCCCATCTTCGGGAAGAGGAGGAAGAGTGGAGGCAGTCGAGTGGCCCTGCATACAAGATATAGCAGTCGAAAGTCAAAAAGATGCACAGAAGGATAACAAAAACAGAAGATCATATACTCGAAAGATTCACTAACCTCTTGCAAAGGCTTTTCAGCCCCATAAGGATCGACTGGGCAGTCGACGTTGCAGGGCTCGCTCTGTTTAGTACTGGTGATGGACCGCACATGTGTCACCAGTTCACTCCTCGACAGCTCCTCCTTGCTCATTCGAGTGGAGTCGAGGGGACCTTCATACTCCCACATTGGGTGGGCACGAGCGCGGAGTGGCCATACCCGCCTCTTCACAAAGGTGGCAATCAGATGCACACCCGTGATGCTGTTCAGGAGCCCTCCAATTGTCTCCAGCATAGGCGCTGCTTCCGCCACTTCTTCAGTCGAAAGCTCATGGTTCCAGGCTTCGTCCTAGCGGCTATACCAGCAGTCGAAAATGCTGGGGCCACATTTTGGTCCACTTGCACATAGAACCACCTCTTCCTCCACCCCTGCGCCGAGTCGACTGGCTTCAGGGCAAAGTACCGGGTGTCGCTGCGCACTGGATCTGCAGGCCTCCGACTGGTAGGTTCGGCCACTCGGTTGTTTGGCCGGACCATGAAGATGGACTTCCATAATGCCCAACTCGGGCAACACCCAAAAAACATCGCACAGCGTGATGAAACACGCAATGTGCAGAATACCGTTCGGGGTGAGATCATGGATCTGCACCCCGTAGGCAAAAAGCAAACCTCGAACGAAATCATGGAGGGGGAGCGAGAAACCCCTAGGCAAAAACTCCGCGAAACAGACGCGCTCGTTAGCGCGAGGCTCGGGAAGTACCTCTTGGGCGAAGGTGCGCGGACGAGGAGTTGGTCGGAAGGTGGCAGCAATCCTTCCTCGCGCAGCTTGTCCAGCTGCGCATCCTTCAGGGTGGATTTCATCCAATCCCCATTGGTCTTCTTGAGGTCGACGGCGGCCGCAGATGTGCTCGCCGCAATCTTCTTCCCCTTCTTCGCCGCCGCATCGGGCGCGGCGGCAGCAGTCGAGGCGGAGCGCTTGTTGCCCGCTGCTTTCTTCATCGTCAACGAGCAGGTGGGAGAGCGCGCAAAGCTTTAGCAGGAGCAATGGAGGCAGAGCGCGAGGAAGACGATGGAACAGGGGCGGCGCGCAGAGCAAATGGCAGGTAAAAAACAAATGCCAGCGCCGTTCCCCTATTTACCACAAGACAAGCAATCACAGCCATTCAGATCCAAATCGTGCGTTACGCACGCAATCTGACCGTACACGTGGCAAACGCGGAGGGCAACCGTCGCCGGCCACTCCGCCCACTACGCACGTAAAAAGAGGAGCCATCATCACGCTTGCGGAAAAAGTGGGCCCGTATAGTCAAATCAAGTCCAAACGGCACCGTCTTCGGTCAGCTCTGCACAAATGGGCCCACATACGTGTCACGTCCCATCAATCGCAGCATAACGCACGCCACGCGTGTCAGAAATCGCAGTCGCAATAAACGTCATCCCTGACGTCATTGAAGCATCTGTTCAGAAAATATGTTCGAGTATGCTCAGCGCATATTGGTCACTCGATTGCCCTGATTAGTTCGGGTGTGACAAAACTTTCTTAAGGCAAAATTGGTCACTCGACCGTTCCTTCGACTAAGTCATATTACTCCCATCGGGAGCATGTTCAAAAAATTCTTCGACTGAAGATGCTTAGGATAATGATTGAGATTATCCTCCATTTACAAGTAATACAGCATAATCTCGGGGGCTACTCCCATCGGGAGCACTGTCGTGCACCCGATAGAATTATGGCACAAATTTCTTCGATTAACATATGCAGAGTAAGAAGAGTTTTGAGATTATCCTCCATTGCAAAACAATAAAGCACAATCTCGGGGGCTACTCCCATCGGGAGCGCTGTCGCGCACCCGATAGCATAACGGCAAATATCAGTCGACAAAGGGCATGACTCGTCCAACAAAGTTCAGAAATCATACTCGAAACATTCCCGAGTTGCGTCAGTCGCAAATACCTCGGATGCTGCATGCATAGTGCAAAGGTAAGACCCGCCGAACTTTCGAGCTGGGCTAAGGACCGTTCCAGCAACGTTAATCCTTACACTTTCCGTGTCAGCAGACATGATGAAAAATCCCGACGGACGCGTTGGGTAAAATTCAAAGTTATACTGCAGATCGACTCAGTAAGACCTCAAGCGGCCTAGTCGAATCTGACCAGTTTGTTCCAGATTCGAGTCCGGGGACTCGAGTTTGATTGAAAGCTAGTAAGGTTTTACCCGAATGAGTAGTTAACCAGTCCCGATCCGTCGAGTGTACTGGGCCTGCTAAGCTATTATCCCTTGATCATCATAAAACACAGTCGATGAGATACTCGACATAGCCAAACGTGTGCTATTCATACAGGAATTCCAAATTATATATACAGAATTCAAAGCATATGACGTGCACTTACGAAAGAGTCCATGCCCGATTCTTCGAGTCAGCCAAGTACTCGGGGGCTACTGACATGGGTATACATATCGGGTACCCTACCATGAGGGTACCTGGTGCACGTGACGACTAAGGCCCAATATCGAAGAGCCTACTCGAAGCCCAAGACAAGAGGCCCAAGAAGATGGAGTACCCTCCAAGACTAGACATAGGCATAGTCGGTTTAGGCTTTCCTTATGTGTAAACTAGGTCGGTTACAAACTCCCGAGACCCAGCCTATTTAAAGGCTGGGAGGGGTACCGATCTGGGACCAAGCCATACACGAACCACCAAAGCTCTTGCGAGATCATCAACTCGCCGGAGCTCCCCTGTAATCGCATAATCCACAATCAATACCAGACAAGCAGGAAGTAGGGTCTTTACCTCCACCCGAGGGGCCTGAACCTGGGTAAATCTTTGCCTCTGCTTGTCAGCCGACGAAACTACCAGTACTACCACGTTCTCTCCCCATAATCTCAACCCTAGGTCCTTAACCATGGGATTTGATGAGGGTACACCTCGTCAATGAGAAAAGACATCCGTCCAGAAACTATTGAAGAAAATACCCCAAGAAAAGTTACATTTGGAGCCCTGGGGATCCGCAAATGTTGTCACCCTTTGAACTCTTCTGGTCCTGATTTATGGAGAAATCTTCCTCTCTTCTCCACCACATTTAGATCGACCATGTGCTAAGATGAAGCCATTTAAAGTACAAAATGATGATTTAAAATTCTTGATCAAATCCTCTTGCGTGAAACAACAAATATTTTACATTTATGAATTATACAAACACAACCATGTAGCATATTATATTTGGGTACAATTGAAAATGGAACAAGCGAATCTAGTGGAAGAGGCCGTCAAGCAAAAAAGAACACTGAAACTCTGAAAGAGAAATGATTTTCTATGGAATGTCGAACTGCGACGGAAATCATAACCGAACAAAGAACCATGCATATAAAACCCAAAATCCAATTTAGTCGAACAATGTCAAGCTCTCTCTCCCTTAAGAGTTACCCCCTGTAAGACCCACGTTTACTTTAAGACATGCAAGGCTTCATCAGTAGAGCAAATATTTAACACGCTTGACAATGCAGCTCTACTCTTTCCTCTACGCCAATCTGAAGAGACCCCTCTCAAAAGAAATGTAACGAATATGAGGGGGGGTGACTTTCACTAAGGCAATGCCACAAGAACTTGCAAAACTTATTTTAACTATGCATTTCTATTCTCCTCCCTTCACCACTTTTTGCACATTTAAGAGTATACTCGTGGATGAGGAAATCTGACATAACGAGATCACGGTCAGAATATTGAGTAGCAAAAATTCAGATAAGAAACAAATAGATGAAGTGCAGTACTTTCACCAAGGAAATGCACATGAACTGAACTCCCATCTTGTTTTGCATCGATAAGCGTTGTCTACTCCCGACCTAAAACCCATCTGCAAACAATAATATAAAGAAATCACTCATATAAGTTCCATCCAAGAAACAACCACACCAAGATGGAAGCTTTTCATTGCCTGCAAGCTAGATTCAGCAGTTCATGAGCAACGAACTTCACAACTTAAAAAAATTTCGTTGCTTTCACTCACGGATCTGCACCCATGGATACACCAATCAGCATCGTCAATTCATCATACAAATAAAAAGGAACGCCCTGGTTACAACCTGCTCCTTCATCTTTATAGACAGATTAAATTCTGACAAAGCATACAGCACAAAAATCTGAAGCCTGCAGTCCTCTCTTGTAGAAGTTTGATTGTCATGGTTCTCCTTGAGAGGTGGCACTTGGCAGCACTTCCAGAAGCTATGGCAACGAAGGTGTCGGCAGTTCCGACAAGAAAATAGAGTTGTGAGTCTGCACAAAAATCAAACCTCCTATGTTTCCCAAAGAAAACGACGCACCTTGCAAAATCATGAAGGTTACAACAGTGTCTCGACGATGTCGTGAGAACGATGGATCTGTTTTGTCGAGATCCTGAGGAGGAGGCCACTCTAGAGTATGGGGCGGATGGTAGTGCACATATCGTGACTTCCTGGGTGCAAAATAGTAGGTACGAAGGGTGCAGAGAGGTAGGTATTAAGTCGCTGCTCTTCGTCGCCCCGTACGGTATGTCCGCCACTCCGCCTTCTGATTCCTCGCCTCCTCGAGCCAACCAACCACAACCTCGTTTGCGTAGCGACGCATCACCGCCAAGCTCTATCTCTCCGAGGTTCATCGTCCATTGTGGGAACTGGCGGTGGCGGAGCGGAGGTTGTTGAGATTTCAATGAGAATAATTGGTGATAGGAATGCATTTGTAATAAACACCACGTTAGAGATGAGAGGGATAAGGTTTGTTACTATTTATGCGAGGATTAGTTAGCCTGTTTTCTTAGCCTGTTTTTTTAGATAAGGTTTGTTAGCTAAAGCTGCGACGAGGAAGTACGTTCAGGTGTGCAACGAGAGAGAGTTTTCCGGCGCTTGTGTACGTGAGATAGATGGATATTTGTGCGGTGGCATTGGTTGTAAATTGTTAGACGTGTGATACCATACCACGCTCTCTGCTTTAATAGTAAAGATTACCGAAACCGAACCGTATTCTCATATAAAACCGTATTTAACGAAGTATTGAAACCGTATAAATAAAAAAACCGTATAAACCGAACCGAATTAACTATATTAACCGAACGCGCAGCCGGAGGATCATCCATGGAGAGCGACTACTCAGCGATGGATATATTATTAGCTTCGATGTGTAAACAACGTGTGCCTTTGGTGATTCCTTGCCAAAAGTAGACGCCTACTGCCAAACATTTCGGGAACGAACGAACACAGCGCACGGTGGCCGGCCGGCCGGACCGGAGCAGTATATATGTTGTCTACTACACCGATCCGTATACATTAATAAATACGGCTCCGCCGCCGGAATAGTCATGACGGTGGCGACCAAAGAGGACATCGAGTTCCTGTGGAAGTGGCGCAAGTACCTGCTGCTGCTCGCCACGCAGGTCGCCAGCTTCACCTACGTGGCCGGGCTCAACCCGCCGGGCGTCGACCAGCCCGTGCCGTCGGTGGTGTCCACCGACTCGATCCGGTACGCCGTCTTCTTTTACTGCAACGACGCCGCCTTCGAGGCCGAGGCCGACTTGTGGCGATCAGCTAGGTTGTTCCTGTGGATAGGTGGAGGGTTGGCGAGTGATCCCTTTTCTTTTCTTTTTTGGTGGATGGCGTTTTAGGTGGTTGTGCCTAAGCGCGTTGTAATCGGCCTCTTGGCCTCTTCTTCTTGAAACTGATACGTCCGCTTGGACGTATCCTTAAAAAAAACGACGCCGCCTTCGTGGCGTCCCTGGTCGTCATCATCTTCCTGTTGGACCGGCGCATCATTGGCAACGTCGTCGGCCTCACGGTGCTCCGCCTCGCCACGCTGCTCGACCTGCTCGCCCTTATGGCCGCCTTCGCCGCAGGGAGCTGTCGCGACGTGTTCGCCATCGTCTACGTCTCGGCGCTCTTCGCCCATCGTCTTCGCCTACTACATCGCCGTCCATCGTCTAGGCTCGCGAGCAGACAGGAGGCGGCGGACTCCTGCGCCGAGCCCCGCGCGGAGGAGAGCCACCTCAAGGAGCGGCGCAAGTTCCTGCTGCTGCTCGCCAGCTTCGCCACGCCGCTGACGTACGCCGCGGGGCTGGCGCCGCCGGGAGGCTTTTGGAGCCAGACAAAGGGCGACCACCGGGCGGGCGCCCCGTTGCTACACGACGGGCGCTACAAGATCCGCTACCACGCCTTCTTCTACGCCAACGCCAGCTCCTTCGTCGCGTCCCTCGCCAGCATCATGCTGCTCATGAGCTCGTCGCTGAGCGGCCGGCTCGCCCGGTCGCACGCACTGCCGGTGTGCGCCCTGGTGGAGCTGCTCGGCCTCATGGCCGCATTCGCCGCCGGGAGCACCAGATCGATCCCCACCACCGTGTACATCATCTCCCTCGTCGTCACCGTGCTCCTGTACATTATGCTCCTGTACACGTTCAAGCAATGGAGTGGAGCCGTCCGCCGCTCGAAAAGCACAAACCGTGCCGTCGTGCACTCCCTGGTCTTATCGTGGGCGTTGGAAACTGTAAGATTCGTGCTGCACAGACGCACTCACATGCGCCTCTCAATCATCGTTAGAGATTCGCAAACCACGGCGCCCTGGCCAATCTGCCCAACTGCTGCCTAACTTCTGGCTCAGTCCCAGGCATGCCTATTTTCACAACAAATACAACGGCTTTCGTGTTCTTATCCTCTCCTCCGACGGCCTCCGCTCTCCTCGTCCGTCTCTCGCCGCCGCCCGCCATTTGATCTGCCCCACCAGCCTCCCTCCACTCATCGTTGCACAAACAAACTAGGGGGCGAGGTAGCGGCTGCGTCTCGCATCTCTTCGGCCAATTCCTCGCACGCCGTGGCATAGTGTCCGGAGGCAGGAATGTGGGCCTGCTCATCGAAGGGGAGATCTTCTGCTGCATCAAGGTTAACCGTCCCGTCCATTTCGTCACGGTCATCTTCTTCCTCTGGATCAGATGAGTCACACGAAAGGCCCGAACCAGAGCTGTTTGTTGAGAGACAGTAGATTAAGAATAAGGGCTCGGGGGATCCACACATGGAAAGAACATTTTAGTTTATTTCACATGATATGTACGAGAGTAGATCAAAGAACAGAACCTGACACTCACCCCGTCGTCGAAGTAGCAGTCACCGCCGCAGCCTACGCCATCGTCGATCCCGTAGCTCGTGTCGGATCCAGCGAATCCATGGACGCTGCCGCCTGCGCCGTCGATCCTGTAGCTCGTTCCGGCGAATCTGGACAAACGAAGAACTAGTAAGAAACAGTCGCCGCCGCCATGGAGGATCTGAAGCACGAATGGCGAGGGCGGAAACGGATCCGAGGCCTCACAGTGTGCTTGCGGGAGCACCGAATCTTGAGAGGAGCTCTGTGTAACTCTCTAATCCGTCCATGGCGGCGGCGAGGAAGGCGCCGAACGAGGTGCGAGGAGCGAGGCTCGAGGGAGGAAGAAAGAGTCGAGTCTGTGTCTGCCCCGCGAGCGCATATACACCCTGTCGAAGTACAGATTAGCTTGTCACTTAGGCACTTTCCATTGATTAGCCCGAGTCAACATACCAGCACCCAGGCCCCGCGTCTTCCGGATAGTGTCCGGAGGCAGGCGGACAGAGATTCCTCGCACGCCGTGGCATAGTGTCCGGAGGCAGGAATGTTGGCCTGCTCATCGAAGGGGAGATCTTCTGCTGCATCAAGGTTAACCGTCCCGTCCATTTCGTCACGGTCATCTTCTTCCTCTGGATCAGATGAGTCAGACGAAAGGCCCGAACCAGAGCTGTTTGTTGAGAGACAGTAGATTAAGAACAAGGGCTCGGGGGATCTGCACATGGAAAGAACATTTTAGTTTATTTCACATGATATGTACAAGAGTAGATCAAAGAACAGAACCTGACACTCGCCCCGTCGTCGAAGTAGCAGTCACCGCCGCAGCCTACGCCATCGTCGATCCCGTAGCTCATGTCGGATCCAGCGAATCCATGGACGCTGCCGCCTACGCCGTCGATCCTGTAGCTCGTTCCGGCGAATCTGGACAAACGAAGAACTAGTAAGAAACAGTCGCCGCCGCCATGGAGGATCTGAAGCACGAATGGCGGGGGCGGAAACGGATCCGAGGCATCACAGTGTGCTTGCGGGAGCACCGAATCTTGAGAGGAGCTCTGTGTAACTCTCTAATCCGTCCATGGCGGCGGCGAGGAAGGCGCCGAACGAGGTGCGAGGAGCGAGGCTCGAGGGAGGAAGAAAGAGTCGAGTCTGTGTCTGCCCCGCGAGCGCATATACACCCTGTCGAAGTACAGATTAGCTTGTCACTTAGGCAGTTTCCATTGATTAGCCCGAGTCAACATACCAGCACCCAGGCCCGCGTCTTCCGGATCGGTACAGAATGAGCGGCCAGGATAAGACCGTGCAGTACACGGCGGCGTGGAAAAACCGCGCTCTCCGCCGCTTGCTGACGTGCATCTTTTTCTTGCCTGACGCGTAATCAAGCTCCCAGACACACCGTTAATTCGTTTTCCATATTTACTGAGCTAAGCAGTGTCAATTGGATTGCATTTACATACAGGGAGGTGAAGCATGTGACGGCGCCGGAGACCGGCAATGCTATTGCTAATGTCCCGATAGAAGAAAATGAAGATGGTGCAGCGACGCCGACACGCATCCACATCAACAATGGCGATGCCGCAGACAAGGCGGAGGAGGAGTCGCGGTCGCTTCTGCTGCTCCTGGGCACGCTGGCGGCGACGGTGACCTACCAGGCAGGGCTGAGCCCGGCGGGCGGCGTCTGGCCGGAAGGGATTCCGTCTCACATCCCGGGGCTCCCGGTTCTCCTCGATAAGCAATTCAAGCGATACGAGGCGTTCTACCACTGCAACACGGCGGCGTTCGTGGCGTCGCTGATCGTCATCATCATCGTCCAGAGCAAGGAGCTGAGCTCGGGCACCGCCGTCAGGCGCGCCACGCTCAACACGGTCATGTTACTGGGCCTATTCGCCCTCATGGGCGCCTACGTCGCCGAGAGCTGCCGGGACACCACAACCACAATCTACGTTTCTTCCCTGGCCATTGCCGTCGTCGTGTATTCCATCGCCAAGGTTGTGGCATACACGGCTTATGGGAAGAGCGAGTTGATAAAATGGGTGCCCGGCGTATGCAAGAAGCTTGCACCGGCAATGCCGCGCCTCCCCCCGGACGACGACCATCCCGAGGTTTTGCTGCAGCCGCTCGAGAGGAGGCGCAAGTTCTTGCTGGAGCTCGCCATCCTCGCCGCCACCCTCACGTACCAAACCGGGCTGAACCCGCCGGGAGGGTTCTCGCCGGAGGACAAGGAGGGGATAACCGCCGGCGACCCGGTCCTCCTCGATTACAACTGGATCAGGCACCAGGTCTTCTTCTACTGCAACGCCACGGGGTTCATGGTGTCTCTCGCCGTAATTCAACTCCTGGTGAACCGGATGCTGTACAGGCAGGGCATCCGGAGCAACGTGCTGCACGTCTGCGTCTTGGTCGAGCTGCTGGGCTTCTTGGGTGCCTACGCGGCCGGCAACGGCCGGAAACTGCGCACCTCCATCTATGTCTTCTCTATACTCGTAGCCGCGGTGGTCACCTTCGTCATTCTGCAGATCCTACTTTTCGTGTCCGCCGACCGCACCCCTTGGTCAGAGCGGCCATGGCTGCAATGTGTGAAGGGGCTGCTCATCCCGCTATCCCCGGGTTCGGCTCCGGCACCGGCCAAAAGAAAGGAGCTCTCCGCCGAGCAGAGCAAGAAGTACCTGAGACGCAAGGACGTCCTGATGCTGCTTGGCATGCTCGGAGCGAGCGTGACATATCAGGCCGGTCTCGCGCCTCCTGGCGGCACTGCGTTGGGCGACGACGATGCCGTATCCTCGCCGTGGCCGTCCCCTTCGCCTTTGGAAGCCGGCGACCCGATCCTACTTTACAGCAATAATCCACGGTATCAGGTCTTCTTCTACTGCAACGCGACGTCGTTCGTGGCCTCCGTCGTGGTCATCATACTGCTGCTGCAGCGCACCATGAAACAGCGCGGCGCGCCGCTGTGGGCCATGCAGACCGCCGTTGTGCTTGACTAGCTTGGCCTGCTGGGTGCGTACGCCGCCGGAGGCTCCCAGGACTGGGAGACGTACACGTACGCCAGCATTGCAGTCGCCGCCGTCGGGGTCGTCCTCATCACGCTGTACGTGCTCCTGTCGTCCAACACCGCGGCGAAGAAGGCCAGGAAGCTCAAGGCGTGGATGCACTGCGGAGGAGGCAACGGTGACAGTGTGTAATTGTTAATTAGGGTACGACTATGTCGCAGTCAACTGAGAACTTGTTACGTCTCAGTAGACACCTTCCGTGAGGAGGTGAGGTAGCTACTCCCTCCGTTCCGATATGTAAGACGTTTAAGCATTTCACGTTCAAGTTTTGTCACGTTCAGTAAAATTCCCTACTTTCCAAATTGCTCCCGGTCGGAACAGCACATTCCTCACCTGACCGCACGGGTCTCCCTCTCTCTCTCACTTCTCGCATCGAACTCTTCTTTCCGTCCCTCTCGCCGACAAGCTCTGCCCTCCATCTCTCTCGCCGACAAGCTCTTGCCCTCCCTTGCTCTCGCTGGCGCCGCAACCTCCATTCTCCTCGCTCTTGCCGGTGCCAGCACCGGAGCCGGTCGCAGGCACAACTTTGTGGGCGAGGTGAAAGGTCTCATTTTTTCTTCGGCAGTCACGGAGGGCGGCGGTGATGGATCTGTTGTTGGCCGCTTGATTTGCTCCCCGACGGCGTGGAGAAGCCAGAAGTTGACGCGGTAAGCGGGAGTGACGGACGCGGCTCCTGAGACGGCGACGGTGGAGGAAGATGGTGCAGAGGCGGGGAAGGGGAAGGGTGCACTAGTAGGAAATAGGTTATAGGTGACTTTTTACTAGTGGCGCACAAAAAAAGGGGCGCCCACCGCTATTCTTGGTGGCGTACAATTATTTATGTGCGCCACCGCTATAAATGTACTAGTGCCACCGGTATAAATATTCTGGGTGCCAGGGGTGCAGACAGATACCGGTGGCGCACCACTATATTTGTATGCCACTGGTAGTTTCTCACCAGTGGGGCACAAAGATAGTCGTGCGCCCCCAGATAACATAAAAAAAGAACCCATGCCCACAGCGCACCAACCCTCCCCACTCGGCTTCAGCGGCAATATTTTTTGCTCTGCTTCGATATCAAAATCAAAGAATCCATGCACGGATGGACGGGCGGGACAGGACGTACCACCGCGTGGACCGGAAGGGTGCGTTTGGTAGCAAGCAACTCTTTTGGAGCTCACTGGGGGCAGGCTCCAAAGGGCCCTGCTGAGCAAATACAGGCCTTGAGCCATGTTGTTTGGTTAGTTTGGTAGGCAACAACAAAGAACATGGCATGGACTGAGCTAATGAAACTAGGTGTTTGGTAACATCCTTTGCAAGTTTGCATGCTCATATGCAACTATGGCTGTGTTTGGTTGTATGCAAATCTGTTGCTGCGGCAACCTCTTCAACCTTGTGGTGAGGTTACCCAATGCTTACCGATAAATCACATAAGACAAGTGATGAAACAAGCATAGCATACCATAGCATAATATCATAGCATTACAAAACTGAGTTCATCTGGATCAAAGTAACAGGTCTCATGCAGCAGGAGTAAACGAACAGTAGCTCGTGCTGCATCTGAAGTTCATCAACGGAGGGGTTAATATATACCTCCTCCAACATATTACAGACCACTAATCAGTTCTACTAGTGTAAAGGGAATGCACCGACAGACTGGTTGCGCAGGTAGGTCCTAAGCCAGGTATTCCTCTGCGGGGTAGTCATGTTGGCATACATGATCTGCTCATCTTTGTGGTCCGCAAGGAAGTTTATAGCCTAGATCAACAATGCTAGAGTGTACATATTAGGAGCCTGAATATTTGTTCTCGTGTAGATTGTCTTCATTTGAGAAAAGTTGGTTATGGGCTGGTTCAACAACTCCTCGTCCTTCGGGTGGACCTAATATTGACAAGCCAAATTGTTAGATTGTACAGACTAGTTCAAGTTGGCAATGAACAAGCAAGAACAAAATATGATTCCATGTGAGGTGTGCAAGCAACTTCTCTTCGTCCATCATGAGAGTCGTCATGTCTTCATTCCAACTACTCCTTGCATCTGCTTCAGTTGGTTAATGCTAACCCACCTGGCTCTCCACTTTCTTAGATGGTTGTAAATTTGAGTGTTGGTGATAGTAAGCCCAGTGAAGTCAAGAACATCATCGCTGACCTTCCTACTGATCTTTGAAGCCTTTGTCAAAGTGGATCCCCTTGTGCACTAGCTCAACAACCCTGTTCAGAACAAAGAGTGTCAGAGGAGGTGTCCAGTGCATTACCAGCCTATGAGGCGCTTCATCAGTCTCAAAGTGCACTCTCTTCTTAGGCCTCTTGGCAGGCATCTCAGATTGCACAAGTGAGTCAGTGACTGCATCCATAGGGATTGCATTCAGAGGCACTACATCCAGAGGCTTGGAGGGTGGTGCAATGTCGTTCAGGTCAGGCAGTGCATTCACACATAGCATTTGCAGAGGGACTCTGTTCTTACGACTGACCTGATCCTACAAACACGTTTATGTCGTCCTAGTCAGGCACTCTATGAAGATGAACATATCTGTAGATCCACGCACTACACAATCAATCTACGAAGCCTACGTGATGTAGCCCAACCTACCCCAAGTGACTCAATTGGACCAATGACAAGATCTAGAATCAAAGCACTACATGAGAAGGTGAACACGCTCCTATCCCTTGTTGATCTAGATGACTCCATGGATGGTTTGCTACCTCAAGCTAGTGTGTTTTGTATACTCAGGAATGGACACCATGATGATCTCCAAGGAGCCGCGGGAAGGAATGTGAAGATGGACAAGGAACCGGACAAGAAGACGGAGAAGAAGATGAAGTTTCAGGGCGCCAGTTCAACCGCCAGTCAAACTAGCCACGGCCGGTTCAAAATCCGGTCAAACCGTCCGCCGCCGGTTGAACGGCCGGTCTAACAGAATGCCATATCGGTTTGCCACCGGTTTGGGGCCGGCTCAACCGGCCAAGGCCGGTTCCAGCACCGGTTTCAGCCACTTAAAACCGGCCAACTCTTTGACCACGAAGTCAACTCGGGCCAAGTACTTGTAAACCCTATCTACCACCTCTAGACTATAAATAGGACACCTCCTCTTTATATCTAGGGTTAGACTATGATAAAACTAAACTTGAGATAGAGCTATGCTCCTCTTTTCCTCTGTGGATTTGAATCCCTCCTTCGCGGGGTAACCAAGATCTCTCCTTGTGGTTTGTAATCACTTGCCAATCTCTCCTGACGGCACTGCGTTGGGCGACGACGATGCCATATCTTCGTCGTCCCCTTCGCCTTTGGAAGCCAGCGACCCGATCCTACTTTACAGCAACAATCCATGGTATCAGGTCTTCTTCTACTGCAACGCGACGTCGTTCGTGGCCTCCGTCGTGGTCATCATACTGCTGCTGCAGCGCACCATGAAACAGCGCGGCGCGCCGCTGTGGGCCATGTAGACCGCCGTTGTGCTTGACCAGCTCGGCCTGCTGGGCGCGTACGCCACCGGCAGCTCCCTGGACTTGGAGATGTTCACGTACGTCATCATCGCAGTCGCCGCCGTCGGTGTATTACTAATCACGCTGTACGTGCTCCTGTCGTCCAACACCGTGGTGAACAAGGCCAGGAAGCTCAAGGCGTGGATGCACTGCGGAGGAGCCAATGAAGATCTGGTCGGCCGCAATGGTGACAATGTGTAATTACTAGATTAGGCGTGGATCGCAACAAAAAAATAAATGCATGCCGGCTTCTTGCATTTGTCGAATAAAAAATGTGCATGCACGCGTAATCAAAGAAGGCCAATAAAATCATTGAAATAGTATGGAAAAAAAGATAAGAACGATCAGTGGGGCCAAATAGAGTCGCTATTTTCTGAAAACAAATTTTTTAACTCGTGCCGAAAACCGGTTAAAGTTGTACTTCTCTTTCAACTCGTATGGAAAAACAGTTATTGCATTTAAGTTTTATAATATTTAATTCGATTTGAAAAGGTGCTAATTGAACATTTTTATTTAGAAAATTGCCATTTGTATCGAAAACCAAGTAGGGTTTCACATTTCATAAAAATATATACTCGTACGGAAAACCAATTGCCACTTGCACATTTCTTTAAAAAGAGTGCAACTCGTATCAAAATCGGTTAGAGTTATACGTTTATCCAGAAAAGTGTAACTAGTGTCGAATAGCGGTTACTAGTTGCACATTTTTTTAGAAAATTGCAATTCGTTTTAAAAAGTTGCTACATTTTCACATTCTCTTGTGAAAAGTGCAACCCAAGTATAATCTCGGTTGCTAAGTGCACATTTGAAAAAATGTATTTCGTAGAAAAAACTGTTGTACTTGCATATTTATTGTGAAAAAGTGCAATCCAACTCGAATATTTGTTTCTAGTTGCGCATTTCTTCAGAAAGAATGCAATTCATATCGAAGAAGATTGATAGTTGCGCATTTCAGTAAAAAAAGTGCAATCCCTATTCAAAACAACTTGGATTTGCATGGCTTTTGTAAAAAGTGTAACTCAGATTTTTGAATAGAGGTTACTAGTTGCACATTACTTCAGATAAAATTGTAATTTGTATCAAAAACTATTGGAGTTCCACATTTCTTGTGAACTCGTATCCAATATCAGTTGCTAGTGGCACAATTCTCGAGAAAAGTGCAACTCGTAAAAATGTGTAACTCATGCTCAATACTAGTTGCTAGTTGCAAACTTCTTGAGAAAATGGCAACTCGTTTCTGAAATTTGTTGTTAGTTCAACATTTTTTTAGAAAAGTGCAACTCGGAAAATAATAAGGCAGAAAACAAAATAAAAACATAGAAAATACTGCTTGCAAAATCCTGGAATAGATGGTTGCATTTTCACATATGCTTAATTGCACAAAAAACGATGTACAACTCAAATGTATCAAAGAGCATCTCTAGCAGATATTGTATAAGGCCCTCGGCCCAGAAAACTCCAGCCGATTTGTGGGGCGGAGCTTTTTTTGGCCCGAGCAGATATCGGAAAAATATATCCGGGCTACCGGATAAGCGGCGCTCACCCACTATATAACCGGCGGGACGGAGGGGTCGATACGGTACCAAAACTGAACCCCTACGCCGCACCCAGCACAACATCGCCGCAGCCCTCTTCAAACTCCGGCAAGAAATCCACGCCGCACCGCCGCTCCCCCTTCATTCCCACCAACAGATCCATGGCCGGATCGACCATGCGAAACTCCAGCGCACGAAGGTGGTGGAGGAGGCCGGGAGCCACCATAAGACAAGGCGGCGAGGAAGATGACACGGGAGGCGGCCGAGCGCTGCTCGGCGGGCGCGCGCAAGCGTGACTCCTACTAGGCCCGCCGCTTGGACGGGCTTAGCCCAGAGCGGCACTACGACGCGGAGACGGGCAGCTCCGGTGGAGGCCGAAGGAGGAAGCAGCCGGAGCCGGCGAGGACTTCAAAGACGAGTACCGGCTACCGGAGCTGCCGTCCAATTCCGGCGGACGGGTGCTGCGTCACCGTGGGCCAGCGGACGGGAATATGCAGCCTCGACGTCCTACGTGCGTGCTTGGATCTGAAATGATGGCGTCCGTCCGTCAGGTCAGGTAAGGTCGCGGGACAGTGCGAGCGTGGGCACACGAAAATACTGTACGTGGGGAGGCGTGACGTGGGCGGCATGGGTTTTGGTTGGTTCGTTCAGGGCTCCGAGTTGGAGAGGCGCCAACGGCTAGCTAGCTCGGTTCGAAAATAATGGTCGGCCGGCGGGCCAGCTCAGAGCGTCAGGCAGCAGAGACCACCGACCGACCTGGACTCGGCGGCGCTTTCCAGCTACGACCCCACGAGCACGGCCGCCGTTGGCCAACCACCCGCTGGTAATCGATCGGCGATGCATATCAGCCTTCTTGCCCCCGTACACGGTCGCTGTTTTCTTCACTTAACACAGAGGACCGGCGAAAATGGGGCAGTATACGAGTAGTAGTTCTTACAGTACACTGTGTAAAGGCACTTTTAAGACGACGGGGCCAACTTTTCCTGTACGCACGATCTGAAATCCTGAGCACCATAAAACCACCACACCTACACCCAGCCAGCAACCACCAGTCCACTGTCCGCTCCACCGCGCACTGCACCACATTTGAATGTGAGAAAGAGAGGGAAGAGCCACCCCGGCCGGCGTACGCGTCGTCGGTCGTCACCGCCATGCCGAGGTTCTCCTCGTCCGCCCCCGCCAGGCGGCGCATCCTGAGCAGGGCCATGGCCATCCTCACGACCCTCCCGCTCACGCCCGTCGCCAAGGCCAGGGCCGCACGGACACTGCTCCTCTTCAAGAAGCGCGCGCGCAGGCTGCGCCACTACAGCTACGCGTACGTCGGCGAGTACCAGTTCTCCCCCTCCGGCTCCCCGCTCCTCCTCCCGCGCCCGTCCGCCTGGCGCAGCGCCAAGCAGCGACGGAGCAGGGGCGGCAGGGCCAGGGCCGTCCTCGCGTCGCTCTTCTGCTGCGCCGGCGGGCTTGACGTCGCCGTGCTCGACGGCCTGCCGCCACGGCCGGCGCCCCTGGACGTCGACGGCTCGTACGGTGGGTACGAGGAGGTGTACGGCGGCGAGGAGGAGGAGTACGAGATTGAGGACTACGAGGAGGAGGAGGAGGAGGAGGAGGAGGAGGATCGCCGGGCGGAGCGGTTCATCGAGCGGTTCTACCAGGAGATGAGGATGCAGGAGACCCAGCGTTTCCTCCTCTAGGCTGCTGCAGACTGCTAATCAGGAAGGATCGATGGACTCTGCCGCATTTTCGTTTTCCGTATTTTGGTGGAATTGTCGCTAGCTATCTTGGCTGCAGTTCGGTTCAAAACGTGTTCTTCGTTTCTCCCACTGTTGTTGCTTTGTCCTGTCATGTTGTGTGACTCTTGTCTGGATTTTCCCAGCTCGTCACAGTGTTGATGATCAATGTTTCTGTCAGTGTTGTTGACTAGTAATGTTTCTCGAGTTCAAATCTTGGCTTGGTGCCGTACAGCCGTAGTATCTTTTCTGTGACGACGCATGTCATAGTCTCCTTTCGAATTCGGTTGTACATTATATTTCAAAATCTGAAGGAGCGGCAACATACAGAAGGTGGCAGCAGGGAGAGCAAATCAAGGGAAGAGTTCTTTTTTTTCTTACAGCAAATCGTGGGAAAGTTCGTATTAATATATTGTGATAAGAGCAATTCAAGGTGACGGGGCCTTATCCAGTGGCGGAGCCAGGATTTTCAAATTGGGTATGCGGAGATTTTTTTTTCACACACATGAAAGTATATGATAACACCCCGAAATTACAAAAAAATTCTTAGTTGCAGCAAAGCTTCAGTTAGGTACGAAAACGAACAGAAACTTTGCGTACAATTTAGCTGTGTGAAATTTAGCACGGACAGGAATCGCGAGTGTTACTATCCACCGCTAAGTCTCAACCAGAGTCCAGAAATCACGAGTGTTACTATCCACAGCACGGACAGGAATTTCAGTGGCTGAGGTCGGGACGAGGGATCGCGGAGGAAGATGAGGCCCAGTAAAAACCCAAACTAGTATTTCAGCCCAGTTTGGGATGGTCGTACGCGGGAGAGCTCTGGAGGTTGAGTTTCTTCGGTTTTTTCGAGTTTAACACGTTGGAAAGGACACTATAGCATATATAAATGCATACCTGAGCTTACATACTGAACTTATTTTGCAAAAGGTGCATACCCATGAATTAGGCTAGCTCCGCCACTGGCCTTATCCATCGTGTAAATTAAGCGCATCGAGGAACGAATGCCTTTCCAGATACAGAGAGACAAATGTTCTGCTTCGAGAACCCGCACTGTTTTGTTCTCTGATGTTTGCGTGTTTCCTGCTGATGAGTTTGCTTGGACAGGTCCAGGAAAAGGCATTCTTTTTAATAATCCTAGTTTGCTCAGTGGGAGCTCTTTTGCAAATCACAACGGCATGATGACCGAAAGGTTAAAGCGCTTGAGATAAAAGAGAAGCACATACATTAATTATTTTCAGATGTATTAGCACCAACGATGCCGAGTCGAAGTCTTTGCCTGATAGATCTAGCGAAAGGTGGAGCACATGCTGCTTTCCTTCCATTATCACAAGGAAAAGAACTGCACAAGTACAAGAATTTGACGGAAATTCCGGCAGGAATTTGTTGGTAATAGAGAAAAATCGTTCTGCAACTCTAAAGTAAAGAACCCTTCAAAGTTATTCATTATTCAGTAGAAGAGCAGAAAATGCGTCAGAGGGTAACAACAGTGCAGACACTTTTAGGAGCACGTTTCAGTTAGACAGTACAAAAAGTGAAAATAACCCCAGGCCGTTCCGATCTTACATCGATCTGTACAAAAACTCTCTTTGGAAGAAATACAGTACATATCTGCCAAAATGGTCTTCGACAAACGCAGCAATTCCAGAGTAATTCCGTCATAAATCGGTACATTTGGTGTGCAGCAAGCACAGTAAACAAAAGAACACTGTCCTCAAAGTTCTTACATTATTCAGTGGAAGGGCAGAATGCCTGGGAGGGTGAGAACAGTGCAGACACTTTTAGCAGCAAGTTTCAGTTAGATAGTACAAAAAGCGGAAAATAACTGGAAGCCGTTTCGATCTTACATGACTCTGTACAAAATTTCCCGCTGAGAAAATACAGTACATATCTGCAGACTGTAACTTATACGTGGTCATGCCAATGTCAGCCAGAACACCTTCAGCATTGGTCAAATGCAAACTCACCAATAAGGGCCTCGAGTATGTCGTCCTCGATCGCGACACTCGGCACACGTCCCATCCGGCAACCACCTGGTCCAGCTCTTTCTCGGCGACCCGGTTCGAAGGGTTCCCGCCGGTGGTATCCATCCAGCTGCTGATCTCTTCGGATATTTCCCTCTTCAGCAGGTCCTTGCTCAGAGTCAGAGGGAGCCTCAGCCACGCCTTGTATTCGCATTTTCCGAAGTCACGGAACTTCGAATCCAGGAACTCGATGATGCAGTCGAACAGGAAGTTGGTGCGCTGGTATCTGTTTTCTTCCTTGAAACCTAGGATCTCCGGTCCACCACACAAGCTCTCGACAGCTTCCAGCATTTCAACGATGAAAGAATGGAGTGACAAATTCGACGGTGTGCCGCAGAAAAGGCTACCGTCCAGAAGCAGTTCGGCGTTTGAAATAGCCTCTCCAACGTTGTGCAGCCTGCATTCCAAGATTTTGAAGTCATGCGCCGCAATACTCTCAACTCGTGGCATTTCACCACTGCCATAAGCATCGGTCTTTGTTGTGTCGATGGACATGGCCAAATCTACAATGTCAGATTCCAAATTGAAGAGGTCCTCCATCTTGTTCTCCATGGAAACAAAGAACTCTTTACCCTCTGCAAGCAAAAAAAAAAGCATATGTTATCACTATAATCTACTTCAGTACATACGTCAAACCTACTAATCCAAACCATTTTGTAACACAAAATTATTTTAAGCTTCTCTCTAATAGAAGAATTATCTGAAGATGTGCGAAGTGAACTAGATTTATAGAGAAACAAGGTCTTTCGACCCACGTTTATAGAGAACTATAAATTAGTGTTTCGCTGGGATTACTATCTACCAAAGTATCCTTGCATTCTAGCTCCGCCTTCAAGGTCATAAGAAAATATTTACCGATCTTTTTACAAGATTTCCTGAGGAAGCGTCATTTTGTGCAAGACATTGCTATTCATTTGAGGTTTTATCAACATGTTTATTTACTTTAGTTCAGTAACCAAAGTTGTGTAAATTAATTAAGGGGAAAGTATATGTTTAGCACAATTTTTTTTGAGAATAAATCATTCGACCCAGCTTTATAAAGAAGTACAAACTTAATGTCAGTGAGCTTTTTTGAGGGTTTCGTGAGGCGCGTGCGAGGGTAGGGGTGATGACAGGTGGGGCTATGTGCTGCGTGGGACCCAATGTCAGTGGGGGTCGGTCGTGTTGCGCGACGACGTGGAAGGGACGGGACGGGACGGAGGCGTCGCTGGGAAGGAAAGGCAGGCGATCAGCAGGCAGCGGCAGCTTTGTTCGGCGCGGGGAGCGAGGCTGGTGGAGGACCGGACGGACCCTGAGCGGAAGCGAGCGTACAGAGTACAGTCCTATACTGGTGCATGCATGGATCTGATTCGGGTGAGAAGGGAATGCGATGCACCGGACTTCATGAAATTTGACATATCTGACCCGAATTCGAATTTTACATACAAAATGGACCTGAATTTAAAAAATTACCATCTGACCCTTTTTCACGGTCAAAGGCGGCGTCTACCAGTCACGTCAGCCCAACTTTGCGAGGGAGATGAGGGTATAAGACGACCGTCGATCAGTAAGCAGGAAGCACACCAGCGTGTGTGATTCCATCGTTTTTTGCACTTGACTGGGTAGACAGTTGATCCGGGCGTCGCTTCGATTCGCCCAGCCAGTAGGCGACCACCCAAATTTTTCAGAAACAACCTATAAAAGTGTCCGCAACAGGGTGTCGAACACATGTTCAATCAAAATTCGGAGGAGTGCTTCTACCGTCACACGTAGCAGCACCCTCATCTTCTCAAATCTTTCCCGGTCGTTGACAAAAACAGCTTGTGGCCGGGCAATGTCTTCAGACAATGAACTTAGCGAGCAACCCATGTTGAGCGCGGACGTTTTCGCACCGGCCACCTTCCTGTCTGGGCGCCGCCAAGAACTGTGTCCATTTGTCGAAGGCTGTGTCCGTCCCTTGTCGCAACGCAGGTGAGGTGCGTGCATATGATACGAGACGACACAGCCTTTCCTGCGCGTGCGTCGTCGGTGCATGGATGTCGTGGCGCCGACAACGGCGGCAGGAAAGGAGAAAGACTGAAAGAGAGAGCGAGTGGATCGACAAGTCGTGCAGTGCAGCTGAGTGCCCGACTTTTTTCTGACCCGGTCGCGTCGTCGGCAGGAGAAGAGAAGCAGCTTCCGCGTCCGCGTGGAGGGATGATGGGTCAAAGGGACGAGGCACAGGGCCACCCTGATGCGTCAGAAGATATATGCATGCAACAGGGCCCGGACACGCGCCAACAGTGTCGGTTATGTATGGATCCATCCATCGATTAGTGGGTCCGCATCATCGGCTCTTCTTCTATTCAGCTGCAGCGCACACCACCGCCTGCCTGCCTGTGCTGTGCGTGCAGCGTGCCTCCTCCTGCCACCGCGATCGACTCGGTTCGGCTCAGATAGGATGGGACGCAGCGAAGAGGGCGTGAGTGACTGATGCTTACCAACAAATTTTATTTATTTGGATGCTCACTATGATGCTATGCTTTCCATCATCATAAATCCAATGGCCGCACCGCATCATCTGCCCATGTACTGTACTGTACGATGATGTATATCCTCGTCCGAGTAGTCTGCTCGCATGTACTGTACCACAATTCTGTACGGAGTATCTATCAGGCACGAGTCTATGATGCCACGTCGGACAGACCGTCTCTTGTACACTACCGTTGAAAGAAAGTGTTCAAAATTAAAAGGACGCGTCTAGCGGGCGGCCAGGCGTCAGTTCGTAGAATCGAACGCTCACATTTAATGCTCGCCACGTTAGACATGAAAGCGACGTCCCAACCTCGCTCCCAATTCCTGTCCTCCTCGCCACTGGAACTGCTGCCGCCCCGGAGTCCACCGCCACCAACCCGCCGCCGGAAAGGTTCAACGACCTGCTGGCTACTGCTGCCGCCGCTCCGGAGTCGCCCCGCCACCAATCGTAGCTCCAGCGCCGCCCAACCCTTGCTCCGCGCTCGGCCGGCCGTCCTCCACTGCGAGATCGAACTCTACCGCCCCTATGCCACACGCACCGTGGCGCCGGTGCCTCATCAGATGCCGCGCTGCTGAACGACGGCAGGAGAGCAGGCCGACGGCGGCCGGAATCGGCGTGTCCATCACTCCATCTACATCAGTGTTTCCCCTTCCCATCCCCTCCCTTCCAGAGCGCATCTGAACAAGAATTAAAAAGGAGGCAACAAATTGAGCATAGAACCAACGGAAGTTGTTGCTGTCTTGTCTGCGCCCCATCAGAGGGCGTGAGAGGTCTTGTCCGTGACGTCGGCCGCGCCTTTCTTCCCTGCGAAGCAACCCTTCCCCGGGGGTGGTGCAGGAATCTTCCGCCACGTCTCGCGGCCTTCCGACCTCGCGAGGGGGTCGCGGGGTTCCCGGGGAGAGCCCCTGGAACCGACGTGGTTCAGGGCCCCCGGGGACTTTTCTTCTCCTGGCACTCGAGATCCCTTCCTGAGGCGAGCTCCTCGAAGATGCCGGAGGTCCCGGCCCTACGACATCTTCGAGAAGCTCCGCCCGAGGGAGTATCTCTTCCCCGCCGCTTCTCTCATCGCCTTGGCACTCATGGCCATGTGGAGGGGGGGCTCCAGCCCCGAGCGCGTCCCTGCCTTCTTATCTTGGGGGCTTGCCACCCTTTCCCGCCCCGAGGGGGCAGGTCGAGAGCGCTTGCTACGAGGCGCTCCCCTCTTCTGGCCGCCACGTCTTCGTTTCCTCAGGCTGCGTGGCACCCCGTGTCCCGCGATGCCGACACCAATTTATTCCTTCCTGACCACCAACCCTCACCTTACTCCCTCCTAACTCATCCCTCAATCATTCACATTGATCCACATTTGATACACACATCACAAAATGACATCTTAGTATTTATTTATTTTATTTTGTATTTACTGTCAATATTGTCTACCCTTAACTTTATTCCTACTCTTCCCAAGCATGCATGTACCCCACTCTCAAACATTACACTATTTTGTATAGCTATTCCAAGTTTTAAATGACCCTCAATATTTGTTTCAAATCTAGTATTTATGTTGAAGATCATATTTTATTTAAAGTTATTAAATGTTCCTTATTCGTTGGTTCTTTAACTTTTATGCAAAATAGTATTTTCTAAATTATTTCTTCTCAACCACCAACCTCCACCTAACCCACCTCTTAATACTTCACACAAATCTAGCTAGTTCACATCATAATATTTGTTTCCTTAGTTGTCGTATTTTATTGTAATATCAAATATATGGTCCAATTTATTCCTCTTGACCACACAATATTTTTTCTTAGCTGTCATATTTATTGTAGTATCAAATATATGTGGAAGATTTAATTTATTGTAATATCAAATATATGGTCTGTGTTATCCAATTTATTCCTTCTTGGTCACATTTTATCTTATTGTATAAAATCTATAAATGCCCCTCATTATGTCTCTCAGCGGTAGTATTTATGCTGAAAATTATTCGAATTTATTCCTTATCAACATCCTACAACCACGTACTCCCCTCTCGAATTTTTACACTATTTAAGCGAGAGACTGCAAGACATCATTTTCAACTTCTGTCGAAAACAAAAATGGAAAAAGCACGTCTACATATTGTATTTTGTTGTGTGTTTGTGGTTGCCAACACAACTATTGGAGGATGCTTGCCTTACAACAAACAGGTATGAGTTGTCCTAACCTAATGATATACCCAAGATTCATTTTCATATATTTGGGTAGTTTTGATTTTTTTTTAATAACACTTATTTTGGTTTATTCATACATAATATTCTCATGAAAAAACTGAAGGGACAAAATTGGACGATGCCATGGCCGTTACAAATTCTTTCAACCAATGGAGAACAAGTCTTTGTTCATGATTCTATAGAATACTTACGTCATGTGAGTCTTATGCATGTATATATTGTAGTATAACCTTTTAATTAACTATATATGTTGTAATATTGATATATATACCATGAGACTAATCAAATTGTCTTTGGACAGTATGCACTTCACTCATGGAATCCAAGTCTGGATGGCAAAAACTATTGTGGGTTTGAAGCGACGATGGACGTTTATGGATATAACTTAGAACCTCAACAACAAAGCTTGTCTACAATTTGGATCTATATCATAGGAGGAGAAGGAAAATCATTAATTACTGGATTTTCAGTTGGATGGCATGTAAGTCTATAATTTGGTGTGTTGGTATCCTTATTTTTTATGAAATATATTTCCTCGTCTCCTATTCTCCTCTCTTTATCCTTGAAATAAATATTCCATGCAGATAAAGCACCACATTTTGTAAGAAGGTAGAATATATTTTGGGGGTGAAAAGTTTCTTGGATGGCGAAGCACAAGTACTAATACACCACATGGGAAATTGAAATATTGTAGAAATATCTCACAAATTGGTTATTATTTTTGTTAGACTTATTTTGAGTATATGTAACTAGATGTTAGTGCCATCTCTCATCTACATTTTTTAGTGTAATGAAAAAATAATGTGGGGATGAAGACTAATTTATAGGTTACCCCTCTTAAGCGGGGGATATGTCCAAAATTTTCTAGTTACACGTGTATTTCGAAGAGCCCTTAACATAAAATCCTGTTATTTCAAAGGAAATCCCTAAAAGAAATAGGTAGAATCTTGGATTGCGAACTTCACCAAAAAAAATCATAGAATTACTTTATACATCATGGGAATATAAGTTGTAATTTTCTAGAATTTCTACTAGTATTCCTAAAAATCAAGTAACATGGAAGAAAGAAGTACACTTCATCTAGCCTTAGAACTATTAGACGAGTGTAGTGGTAGTGGACTACAAAAGGAAATGTTATTCCTTTTAGAGTATAAGAGTTTCTTATAATAACAAATCTGAACAATTTTCCTTTGGATATTTCATTGTAGAGTTACTATCAATGGTTTTTTTTCATCAGCTTATTGATACTTAATTTTTCGTGGTTTCTATATAGGTCTATCCAGAACTCTACAACGATTCAGAAACACATTTTGTCACAATATGGGCTGTAAGTTTACTCTTAAACATGATTCAACATTAGAAGTTCTTACAACAACGGATCTTAATATTTTTTGACTATTTTGTTGTCCACTTACTATCATGGTTTTGTGTCATAAGAGTATTGATGTCATCCATGTTATGCAATTAATATCATTATCAAACTTATTTCCATTTAATTATAACTACGAAATGAATGTATTTACTCTAAGATTCTAAAAACTATACCGTAAACATCAATGAAGAACCTAAACACGAGATAGATAAAGCTAGATGACCTTACTACAAAAGATTTGGTATGACCATGTATGATGGTTGGCTAAATATTTTTTTCACTAGACCGGATCCAGATTCACATGAATTAAAGTTCGATTTCAGTCTTACTCCTTGACTTCTATTGTCAGGGTAATGGATCACCTCGCGATGGTTGCTACAACATGGAGTGTCCAGGTTACATAAGGACAAATTCTAGTATAGCTCCAGGGGATGTGATTACTCCGGTGTCTAGCCTCAATGGTACAAAGCAATACATAACAATACGAGCGCTCAAAGTAAGCACATTCTTGAGTTTAACTATTGAAACACTTCTAGAATAAAAATAATTGATGACTCAACTGGCAATCATGTTCCACTACAAACTAATCGATATCTTAGGTATTAGAATATAGTAAACCAGAATTTAAAATTCTCTTCATGCCACCCGTAAAAACTTTAATT
Source organism: Poa pratensis (assembly GCA_947311845.1). Classification (NCBI taxonomy): domain Eukaryota; kingdom Viridiplantae; phylum Streptophyta; class Magnoliopsida; order Poales; family Poaceae; genus Poa; species Poa pratensis. Next base: position 34,784,371 of record CAMZMU010000108.1, on the reverse strand, counting down.
ACCTTATACCATCGATTAACATGCCATTTTGTACATGTGATTTACAAGTTTTGTTATGTCCACTTGATATGGTCATTTAGTTCTTTACCTAGAGAAAGAAAACAAAATTTAAGGCATATGACGTCAGTTGTTTTTCATATATACATAAACGTTTTCCCTTATTAATACCTCATACTGTTGTTGTCAAATATTTATTATCCAAAGATTTCTTTCTCTTATAAGTTGAAAAAACAATGCCAAAATACCTTTTTCTTACTGATATATTGAAATAGAGTACTTTTAGGTGGCGTAGAGAATTAAATATGAGAATTGACTATATTACATACATGATAGACCTTACGTTACATAAAAAGAAATAGAGAAAACAAAAATGAATTATCATTTTCATATACATAATAACTATTTAGTCTTGGTATATATAGAATGGAGTTCGAAGTGACATGTAGGAGCTTGTCTCAATATCAATAATCAGAAATTATATACAATAGTATCCCATATAGCACGATATTAAGATATAAACCTCATGATATATGAATATTCGTAAGGTTATAATTAAAAAAATGTATAGACAATAACCTTCTAGAATGTAAAAGGAACCATCCCCATATTGTCTATTTGATCAAAATTAAAGTATGTCTCGAAATAGTTTGACTTTGGGTTACAAAATCAGTTAGACTTAAACGAATTTTAATACTATTAAGTTAGCTCACAAATTATAGATTTTTTGTAATTTAACTCATTAGTTATTGTTTTGTAGGATAAGACATCTGGTGATTGGCAAATTCATTATGGATTCAACGGTCCTGCTCAACTAATTGGTTACTTTCCAAAATCCTTGTTCGGGGACATGGAAAAGAAAAATTTGATGATCTCATTTGGGGGCTTTGCAAGTCATGCAACTACACAGGCAAGTCCTCCAATGGGAAGTGGATTCTTTCCTGGGAGAAATGCCGCGTCCTTCAACAATTTAAAGCTTATTGATGTTGAAGGCTCTGCCTACGATATCGACGAAGATATACCAATTTACCAGTCTCGTGCTAGATGTTATCGTATTTCTAATATCATATCGGGTGGGTTCTTATATGGGGGACCTGGTCATTGTGATATCTGAAATCCAATTGAAAACCAAGGTTTCTATATTGTATAATCTATCCATAATAAATAAAGGCACCCTTGAATATAATTAAGAAATAAGTTTAAGATTTATTTTTTAATTGTGTGTTGCTCGTGTTCATTTCTATGTCTATGGTTTATCGGACATCCTCCATGCTATTCCACACCTATGCATAATAAGGGCTAAGTATACCCAATAGTTTGCACAACAAAATTGTATTTGGCACAAAGCCGATATCGTTGCGTTCATATTCAAATGTATATCCACTATTATGCACGAAAATAAGATCTAGACCGTTCAGCAATGTTGGTTAGACGATAGCGATTGGTCTGTTATTCCTCAGCATGTCACTTAGTCATACTCCATTTTCAGCTCGCACACGATTGTTTCTTTCGCTTATGTCGACTAGTGCCCTAAAATACCTCATCACCTCCCCCCATCCCAACCTTATCCTTCTCACGGCATCCATGGTTGTCTCTACAGCTTCTCGACATGCCTACCCACATCCACCGCGCGCCCACCACCACGCCCATTGGGCATCTCCAGCCACCCCCCAGCGCCCCCGGGAGGCCTTTTTTGGCGCCGACGGAAGAAAAAGCGCCAAACTTCTCCCAGCCCCCCCCCCCCCCCCCAGGAGCCCAAATTGCCCTGGATTGGGCCAATCTTTCATCTGACATACCCAGGCCGAACTCAGGGGGCACAACATTAAACAAAGCGTCAGCCGGCTCCAGAAACCCTTCGAGAGAGCAAATGTATTACTGCACACACAGACATTTCGTACACACGTTACGGCAGCTGGCGTAATAATTTAACAACACACAAACAAAGGTCGTGCCGATAAGTGACACGAAAGCACAAGGGAAATAAACATAGGCCAAAAATACAAACGTCTCGTGATGGTGCCTTGTACCGATCAAACACATTCTTTGACTCCGTAATTGAACTACCATCCCAACCGTCGCCAGCAGAATCCACTCGTCGGACTATCCGGCTCCAAGAGCCGTCCAGGATGACGTCACTCAGACCGAGGGATCACGAAGCCGAGTGCAAGGAGCCGACGTACACCTAAGCGTCACGTCACTCCTATCGAAGAATAAGAGATTACTATGGACTTAGGGAACGCATTGAATCACGTAGAAATAACTTCAACCTGCCATCTACCACGCATGTTACTTCTTCCATCAACCCCTCTCTTTACCTGTCGACTCCAGGAAGCCGGCATAGAGCAAATTGTCACGTCACACCCATCAAAGATATGAAATTACTACGCACTCGGGGAACACATTCAATCGCACAGAAATAACTCCAACCTGCCAACCTACCATGCTCATTACTTCTTCGTTCAACCCCTCACTCCACCTCCCAACGTCCCATCAAGCAGATCGCACACCAGGGAGTGCCTACCGTTCGGTGGAGCAACACGCCGTTTGTCCACTCTTCCTACACGGTGCCCTCCTATTAATCCAGCCAGTGTCTGTATTGTGGCGTCTCTTTTTTGTGTACTTTATTTTGGGTTGAGATCTTTTTGTTTGTGTGTTTAGAATTCAATAGTAGTGTTGCATGGAATTCTGACTCAACATGACTTTTAAATTTTGGTATTTGTAAGTACCTTCGACTGTCAATCATCATAGATTCTCTATGAGTATATTGAGTTGTTTAGTCTCGCCTGTTTATTTTTTCATTTCGACCGGTCTGGTAAGCACGTTTATTTCATCTTGCAGGCAACAAAACATATCATTTTGGAAAATCTTTTGAGTGAGTGTAAGGCGCGTGTCCTTTATTTCGTAGGTGTGTAGCAACACTTCTTCCCTACAACCAGCCTTGCCGACTTAATCGGTCCGGCTTAATGAACTACATCCTTTTCTTCTGTGCAAGCCCCTTCTCGCGTCATAGTATCACCACTTACCTATACATGGTTAAATCTTTAGTGCGAGTAAATATGTCTGTCCCTTTTTTCGTAGGTGTGTAGTCACACTTCCCAACAACCGGCCGTGCCGGCTTAATCGGTCTGACTTAATGAACTGCCATCCTTTTCTTTCGTGCAAGTATATGTTTTTCTTCAACAGGCCACGATCACATTAACATCGGGCCCGTAACTGTAACACCCCAAGCGAACCAAGCACTTGGGATGCTACCACATTCATTACATAGATAAATAATAAAACTTTTATACGAAAATTCGACAGAGTATCCTCTGTTTTAGAGACATCGACACATGACAACAAGATATAAACAAGATCACAAGTATATATCTCAAGCAAAATAGCCGCAATGATTAACCATAAATAAAACTCCGACACCACAACTTCATAAAACTACCAGCCACAGACAATAATGATAACCATGGCAAACAAATGAATAACCAATCACCGTTTAAATAACAAACTTCCACAAGTCTATATAACTGTTTATGACAAAGTATAACTCCTAATGATTGCTCTAAGAAAAATGGTGATGAATGT